>RJWJ010003013.1:0-91812 GCA_004363605.1 Indri indri | reverse complement strand
ACCCAGCTCTGCAATGGTCACCCTGCTGTGCCCTGTGGCTGCAGAACCTGCAGGAGCCCCCAGTAGGAGGGGAGGACTTTATACTCAGGCCTGAATGTTAGACATGGAGACAGAAGACTCCCCAGAGCTGAGCAGCTTCCCAACATTTCTCCCATCCTCCCTTCTAAAACAGGGTTAGGTCCATATTCCTGTGTGGTTCCCCCTTTCCTGACGTTTTATGGCTTTTAGGCACCCTGGGGTCCTGTCTTTACTCCAGATGGAAACAGCTCAGCCCTGTTCTGGAAGTGTACACCCTCAGTGGCCTTTACTGAGTTGGGAATGGGTTTGTCTAGAAATGACTTTCCACCTCTGCTTCTAGTGCGCAGCCTCAATTCCGTCATCTGCAGCCTTGCTCCGGCTTGCCCAGATTGCACGCCTCTCGGATCAGAGTGGTAGCACAATGCTGGGCACTTGTTTGTTGTGGATTGTAGCTTTTCTCTGAGGCATCAGGGTTCCCTCTTTTTCCCTCTCCTACCATACTGCCCTCTTCCTCATCCAGCGTGCTATGAAGTAGGCACCCCAGAGCAATGCATGCGAACACTCTCTTGGGGGTGCTTCCTCCACAAAGGTGGTGAATATGATCTGGGAGACAGAGATCTGAGGTAGGAGGGTCTGCCTGACCCACTTAGGCCTGTTGCTGAACTTAGGGGTGGAATGAGAGCAGCATCCAGTCCTGAACTGGCTGGGTTACTTTCCAAAAATGTTATAGCAGTCCATCTGGAAGAGTATATGCCCTGCAAATCATGCCTTGTTGGTGACGCACAGGGCACTGGGCACAGGCCTGCTCTTTCTGGGTCCCAATATAACTTCTAACCCACTGATTGGCAGAAATCCGGGGCAAGTGGTAGCACCTGCTGCAGGCAGGAAAGTGACAGCACCTGCTGCCGGGGGGAAAAGGTTCTGTAAACATTGCTGGTGGAAATGGGAAGTCAGCAGCACAGAAATAAAACCACCAGAAAACAGGCAAATATATATACAAAATGGTATTTATTGCAGTATTGTTTATAATGGCAAAAACTCGTAAACAAAGTGAATGCCCATTTGTGGGACACGCGCAGAATAAATGGATTAGGGAGATTTCCCCAGTATGTATTGCATATATATATAAAAGGAAATTATATTTTTACAAAATAAATAATGATGATGGTACCATATAGTCTGTAAATATCATGTAAATGTTTATATATGATTAAATAATGAGAATGGAGAAAGGTATGTTCACATTTTTACTTAAGAAGATTGGGTCCACAAAGAACAGAATGTACAGAAAGAAATGCCATTTACATAAAATTATGTATATATGTGTATATATTCATAAAGAGGTATGGAAATATGATGATAGAATATTTATCATGCTTAAGGCAGTGGGGATTTCAGGTGATTTTTCTTTCTTCCTATATTTTCTGAACTATTTGAATTTATAATAGTGAACATGTGTTAGTTTAAAAAAAATTCAGAATAAACTAAAACAATTTTTATTGTGAAAAAGCAGAGAAGTAGAAGGAAGAAGTGCTGAGCTTGTGATACACAGCTCAAACTCTTCCTTCTGAGCTCCCTCCAACTTGGAATCCAAATAGGATCCTATGTGACTAGTAAGCATAGAGCTAGTGAAATATACTTCCCTATGTTCATTCATTTTTCTATTTTTGTAGTCAACAACTATGTATTTAGTATTCATGATTACCAGGTACTGGTCTAGGCATTTGGGCCATAGTGGTAAAAATGTCCGATGCTGTCCCTACCCTCACAGAGCTTATGAGGATGAGGAGCTTATGATTTAGTGGCGACTGGCACAGATGGTTAACTAATTCCCAGTGTAATGAGTGCCGCAGACAAGAAGTAATCTGCGTGACAAGAACTGATGCCAGGAAGCCTGATTTGGATTGGTGGTGGTGGTGGTGGTAGTCAGGGAAGGTTTCTTTGAAGAATTCCTGCAAAGCAAGGTAAACTTGGTGAGGAGGGGGTAGAGGGCAGAAGGAAAAGGTTGTGTGGGGGTCTGGGAAGGCCCACCAGGCAGAGGAGAGCTTTGAAGTTTTAGAGATTCAAGCAAAGGCCCATAGTGACTGCTACACCCCCTTGTCTACAGCAAAGCGGTACTCTGGGGGGTACCATTCACGTTCAAAGTCACAGACCCACAATCTGTTATAGTTAACAGATGGCGGCGAAGGGCAGCTTCTCTAACTCTCACAGTCTAGTGGTGGGGCAGGCTAGACTTTTGGATTTTGTCTTTACAAAGGGAAGCAATGGAAGTTTCAAGAAAGGGAGTGAGTGATGTTCCTAATTGCTTCTAAAATTGGTCAGCCCGGTTGCTGTGTGGAGAATGGATTAGATGGGCAGGAGGAGGAGGGTGGGGAGACCAGCTGGGAGGCTGCAGCAGCAATTGAGGTGAGGGGTGAAAGGCCGAGTGGCGCTGCTGGCGATGGCGAGAAGCAGATGCATCGCGAATTTATTTTGCCGGTAGAGTTGACAGGACTAATTTGGACTGAATGTGGGGCTGAGAGATAAGATATCAAGAATGATTCCCGGGTTTCTAACAGGAGCAACCAGGGGGAGGGAAGTGCCAGTTTCTGAGATGGATAATACTGCAGGAGGAGGAGATTTGGGAAAGAAGGTCGAAAGTTCAGGTTGGACATGTTAAGTTCAAGATGCTTGTGAGAGTCCAAAGTAGAGCTGTCGGACGGGCGTATGGATATCTTGTTGGCATGTGGATGGTTGGGTCTGTGGCTCAGATAAGAGGTGAGGTGAAACAATAAACATGGGAGTCATTAAAATTTCACCTGGCATAGTCTGGGGGAGAGGATAGCATGAGAAGAGCCAAGACTGAGCCTTTAGAAGGAAGAGAAGCCAGAAAAAGACACTGAGAAGTGGCCAAAGTAGCAGGAAAACCACTAGAACATACTCTGACATAGTGTTACTGGTAGTTCCTAATGTCCAACTGGGACCAGCACCAAGGCCTTGGAATGATCTGGTTAAGGTCCTCCTGCAGGTGAAGGCAGATGCTGCCACCCATCAGGTTCTTGCTGCCATCCCACATGACTAGCTGCAGTGCTCGGGGCTGATGTGCCTTCACTGTGGCTTTTGTGCTCTTTCCAACAGCCACTTCTCAGGACAAAACACATTTTGCCAGTTGAATAGCTACATTTTCTGACTTCATTAATCTTACCGTTGATGGAAAGAAGTCAGGCTGATAAACTTATTTTAAGGATCATGAATTTTTGGGTTTTGATGTTCATTATACTTCTGAGAAAGTCAAAGAGAATAAACAGGAGATTTACTCTCAACACTTAACAGAGATGTGTCTAGGAGAAAAGTTTAAAGGATCTTAATTTCTTTTTTTAAAAGAAGGGTAAATGAAATCTAGCACTCTGAGGAAACATTATTTAATGGTTATTCAGTGATGCCTTTTATGACTTCTAGAAATAGGTCTCACTACTTTGTAGTTACATGGTGATCAGTAAAAGAAAGTTTACAAATAAGGATGCTCACATAACATTATAGTTATTTAACACTTACCCTGGGTAAGGCACTGTTTGGCACTTTTTATATATCATCTCATTTAATATGACAGCCGTGCAAGGTAAATTTTATCATTCCCGTTCTATAGATGAGAGGAGTAAGAGAGAGTCTATGCAATGTGTCTAAGTGGCAGACCTCAACACATAGCAGCTTAAAGCAACAAACATTTATTCTCTCTCATAGTTTCTGCAGCTCAGGAATTTGGGAGCAGCTTGGCTGGGTATTTCTGGCTCAAGGTCTCTCATATGGTTGCAGTCAAAACGTTGGCCAGAGCTGCGGTCACCTGAATGAAGGCGTGAGTGGGGCTGGCATCTGCTTCCAAGTTGGTTACTCACATGGGGGCTGGCAGGAGGCCTCAGTTCCTCACCACACCAGCCTCCTGGTAGACTGCTTGGGTTTCTTCAAGGTGTGTCAGTTGGCTTTCCCCAGAGCAAGTGAGTCAAAAGAGATTAAGACAGAAGAGGTGTAGTCTTTTATGACCTAGCCTTGAAAGTCCCACTGCCATTTCTGTCATGTCCTACTGTTTACACAGTTGGCTCCATTCACTGTGGGGGGGGCCCACGCAGGGATGTGAATATCAGGAGATGGAGATCACTGATCCTCTTAGAGGCTGATTGCCATGGTGGGGGGTGGGGAGGACTTAGGATATTGCTTTTGCCACAAATCTTAACAATTAGCAAAAATAGCTTTTTTCTCTATAAGATTTACATAATCTTATCTGGAAATAAAGAAAGTGTAGGTGACTCTTCCAGGTTCCTTCCATCCATATGAGTATATAAAATCTATTTGGTGTTTGAGATTACCTTCTTACTCCTATTAAAGAATTTCAGATTTCTGTATTGGAAAGATAATTTTAAAAGTTGTAGCATGTCACCGATCTTCGCATATGTGCTCTCTTTTATTTCCTTAGTTAGGGTAATATTAAAATTTGTTGGCTCATATTTATTAGCCAGTGATCTGTCTTTGGCTATGGGATCTGTATGCTTCAACCTTTATAAGAATAATGTCAAGGGCAAGACCAATGGAAACCGTGGCTTAATGAAAGTGAACAGATTTTATGTTTTATCTTATTTGCTTCATCTGCATTGAATCATTGACATTCATTGCACAGTGAAAGCCAGTATTTTACAAACCCTCAAAGTGGAAAATCAATATCTCACAAGATAGAAAATTCTTTCCTCCTGCCTCTTGTTTTATAATGGGAAAATGAGAGGTCACATTTCCTCATTAATCTTAGTGCTTTTAACAGGCTAAGAGCATTTTGTGCTGATTTTATTTTGAACCAGCAGGAAAATTACATGGTAAATAACTCAGTGTTATTCAAATGAGCTAATATTAGAGGAAAAATGCAGGAGTCGGAAGCTGATTATTCATGAATTGCTAAAATGTTAGGCGAATTCTCCCTCTCTGTTTATCCGTGTCACCGTGGTCGTCATCATCATCATGAATCCTGGGTTCTTAGAAAATTATACAAAGCAAAGAAACCTTTTGTCCAGTTTTCAGCAATGTGACTAATGGAAGTCTCGGTTGTTTTAAAAAGTCTCTGGGAAATGCGCGTACGAAATAGAGCTTAGCATGGGGAGATACATGGAACTGAAATGATTCTCCCCGTTGTTTTTCTTTTGATTTTTTTCCCCTCTTCTCTTCCTCTCTCTCCATCTTCTGCTATACTTAAGGGAGGGCAGAGGAGGAAAAGAGAGAAAGAGAAGTGTTAGGATTTGCTTTCCAAAAGGTGTTGTTTCTGCCCACTCTCCTGCGCTTCATTACGGATAAGTATTAATATTTCCAAAATCATGTTACATCTCCAAAACCCTTAAATGCACCTTGTTGGCTTAGTGCTTGCCTCAAAAGGAACCATATCTAAGTTCTGGGTCTAGACCAAAGTGTGTCAGTTAGCAAGCTCCTTTCGTGTTATCCACATGCCAGTCTGTAATTTTGCTTACTTTGCCTCCTTCCTATAGAGCTCTTGGCTCCTAGTATTCGGTCTGGGAATTTATTCCGTTCTCTTATTTTGTCAGTTGGCCTTCATGGGCTGTGTGCTGTAACTCACCCTTTCAATGCCTCTTGTGTTCTACTCTTGACCTTGCTCGGACCTTCAGATCGATAGCTTCCTTCCAGAGCCTTCCCTGCCTTGGCCATCTGTCTCTGGCTCTGTCCTGGATCTGGCCACCTCCAGGTCTTGCCCCATCTGCTGCTCTGACTCTCCCAGATCCTCACGCTACAAACTCCCTTCTCCTTCCTTGCAGGGGCAGGAGAAGGTGGTGAAGGACACACAGGAGCTCTGGTTACGTTCTAGAGAAACGTAACCTTCCCAGTAGTGGGAGAGTGGCCCAAAATCTGTTAGAAGAATTGGAATCCCATTCCTAGCTCTGGACTCACCAGCCCCTCCTGTTCCCCTGGCTTTTCCTCCTAAAATCAGGTATAGAAAAAAGAATAAAATTTTCAACTTTTAATTAATGTCATTGTTAGGTTGTGTCCCATCAGAAGGAATAAGAGGCTCTCATTTCCAAAACCTTATTCCTCCAACTCACATCAGCTATGCTGGGTCCCAGCAGACTGAAGCTCGCTTTCATTCCTCAGTCCTCTAATTATCTTACCCTTGTGGTCTTTGGAAATATTTCCAACATGGTTTTTCCTTTCAGGTTGCATAATTCTAGTTACTGGAACAGAGGAAGTGGGAGAATACAGTGCCTGAGTATTCCATGTTTGTTCACTAGATTATTTATAGAACAGCGTGATGTATCATTGTTGAATGTGTCTCTCTAAGCTGGTCTGACACTGTGTGTTGGCATCAGGGAGAGAGTAAACATTCAGCTTGTTGGTCAAAGGCAATTGCCATCAATAGGTGTACCTGTAAAACTGAGTGCACAGAAAAAAATTCTGATGATTTTGATAAAGTTATATTAACTTCAAATTTTTATTTGTTCATCTAGTTAGGTCTTTATGAAGCAACTCCTGGATATAAAGCCATGGTTGGTGCTAATGAGGGTTGACAGACTTTTCAGATAAGGTTCTTTTCAGGCTTGACAATCTTACAATATGTTAGGGAAGAAATAACCCCTCTAGGCTAAATGCAATATGACTGGCGCAGAAGATATGGACTCTGCCTTCCAAGGGTTCAAAGACTGCATGAGCCATTTAACACAGGCAAGGACCTCTTAGTGAGGTGGCCTGTGTAGCAGACATTTAGGGCAGTGAACTATTTCCCCTCCACTCAATCGAGTGTGGCTCGTTTGGATGCTATCCAAGGGGAGCACACTTAACAACGGAGAGAATCAGATCACTCTTTCCCTCCTTTTCTCTGGAACTTTCCTCCATACACCTCTTGAGAGGGAAGCGGAATCTGTGCTTATTGAAGGATTTGACTGCTGTCACAGTTAAGTGGGGCCAATGATTTCGAGACTCTTGCCATACCTTTTCAAGGAATAAGATGCTTTTCATGGAGATGAAACCACAATAACTTTCTAGTTGATTTATATGGAAAAAATTCAAGTCATCGAAGAAAGAAGAAGAGTTAACAACTTCAGAGTCCAACTGTGTCTCTTCTTATCTTATACATCTGTAGGTGTCTTGCTGTGTGTTGAGAGACGTGAGGGGCTAATTTCAGGGGCTTTGTGACTTCCACGAGAGAGCCCCAAGGATGGGGCAGATTTGGCTGTGGCTGCCAAGATCTTTTTGTCTTGACCGTGCCATACGGTTTGCCTTACCTTCCGGGATACCATTATTTCTAAAAGATATGTACATTTGTTATAGGCTCACCTAAAATCCTTTGTGTGGCCTCACAGGAGCTGACTAGATGAGGCTATTGTTGGAGTCTCTTTATATATCCTTATGTATCACAGAAGTGAAGCCTGCTAATGTTTTATCTAAATCATTCACTGGGAACAAGTATTTTACGTAGAAAATGTCCAAGGTTAGATTGGGGATGTATATTTCATAAGATACTTTTCATTCAAAGTAATTATTTAAAATTCACCATGAATTTTAATGAACTTACTACACAGCTTCTCCTGTTAATTCAATTCCTGTTTAGTTTGAACTTCCTGTATCATTTCAGAAAAAAACTTATGGAATCAAATTAATTGTAGCTAAAATAACATAATTTTCTCATGCTAATAGCAATCAGCTTAAACAGAATTGGGCAAGTATTAGATAGTTTAATCACAAGTTATAGCAAATTGACACTTCATTAGTGAGGGAGAGGCCCAAACTTTTAGATCGGGAGGAGGAGGAGCAAATTGTATTGAAAACCACCAGGCAGAGCCATCTGGCCACAAGTGGATTTTCCCCACATTCTTGTCTGTGGCCATAATTATTCTGATACCAGTGGCAAAAGAAAAAATACCCGCAAACTAAAAACTATTTACCTCCTAGCCAGTGCTGACTCTCTGAGTCACTGGGAAATTTATCTGCATAGATTAAATAAGGATTTTTTTAAAAAATCAGAATAAGATAGAATCCTTTTGAGAACTATTTACACTTTTCTTTGGAAGCGTGAACTTTGAAACTCTGCTATTTAATGTTGGCCCTTCTCTCCTGCTTTCCTTCCACCAGGTCTTTGTTTGAACTCTCCAGCTTTCCAGGTACCATTTACCTTCTCCTCAACAGGAAGTTCTTTTTTTTTTTTGAGACAAAGTCTTGCTCTGTTGCCTGGGCTAGAGTGCTATGGTGTCATCATAGCTAACCGCAGCCTCCAACTCCTGGGCACGTGTGATCCTCCTGCCTCAGCCTCCCGAGTAGCTGGGTGTGCACCACCACATCCTGTTAACTTTTATATTCTTTTGTGGAAATGGGGTCTTGCTATGTTGCTCAGGCTTGTCTTGAACTCCTGGGCTCAAGCGATCCTCCTGCCTAGGCCTTCCAAAGTGCTAGGATTACAGGTGTGAACCACCGCACCCCGCCTAGCTTCAGGTCCTGAATAGCAAAAGGGATTAGGCTCTAGATGCTGCCTAGATTCTTATAAATAGATGGAGATAAAATGTGATTGTAACAGTTTCAGATTTTTCAACAATAACTCATTGAAAACAACTTTCCTCATTCACGAGTGTATATACTAATAAATTGTTCATGTTATTACCAATATGGTTCCTAAGATGATGTATCTGATAGTGTATTCTTTTTTTTTTTTTTTTTGGAGACAGAGTCTCGCTTTGTTGCCCGGGCTAGAGTGAGTGCCGTGGCATCAGCCTAACTCACAGCAACCTCAAACTCCTGGGCTCAAGCAATCCTTCTGCCTCAGCCTCTCGAGTAGCTGGGACTACAGGCATGTGCCACCATGCCCGGCTAATTTTTTCTATATATATATATATATATATATATATTTTTAGTTGTCCGGATCATTACTTCCTATTTTTTAGTAGAGACGGGGGTCTCGCTCTTGCTCAGGCTGGTCTCGAACTCCTGACCTTGAGCGATCCACCTGCCTCAGCCTCCCAGAATGCTAGGATTACAGGTGTGAGCCACCGCGCCCGGCTCTGATAGTGTATTCTACAGCCAGAATATTTTGATCTCAAATTGTTATTTTATTATAATACATGTACTGCTAAAGTATGATTTAATAAAAAACAATTAAAAATCATGTCTGATATAATAGAGAGAGAGAGGGATGGATGGGAAAGAGTATGAGAGTAATGATGGACATTAGTTTCAGCTAAGTTTTAAAAGAATCTACTATATGGATGAGAGACCCTGGCCCATAGCCTTCCCCCTCCTTTGCAATGAATTCTCCTGTTCATTCTGTTACTCAAGGCATTTTATTCAGCATAACCTACCAAACTGTGATGACTAACAATGACAAGAGAAAAAGAAAATCCTCAAGATCTTGACTTACAAACAAGAAGGGATCGTATTTGTGGAAATCCCCTCAGCGGACTACAGACACCCTGATTTTGACAACTGCAGATACCGTGACATGTACACTCTCTTTGTGGTGAATTTCTTCCAGTGGACAATTTCATTGTTGAATGGTTACCAGACTGTAAGACCTGTCTGTAAAACTTACGCAAGAAGAGGTGCTTCAGCCAGAACTTAATCTGTGCTTCAGTGGTAAAAAGACCAGAAAAAAAAAAAAAATCCCGAATCAATGGAGCTTCACATACATCATTATTGTTCAGCATATCACCTTGGTGATGGGAAAGCTTGAGGGGGCCTGAGGTGGTGTCAGTCTAAACAACGTTCTCGTTGAAGAAATGTGCGTAAAATACACACTGCTGGTTTCACCTCACCGAGTCACCATACTAATACAAAGAAAGCTTGGTAGAGAATTCCTGGAAGCAGCTGGCCTACATACCTGAACACAGTGGCTGTCTTTCCTACTGTGTCTGGCAGATAGTGGGTGGCTGCAGAATACTGTGTTTGAAGAGAGACTCTCGACACTAAATATCCACATCTGAGGTGCTGGGGCAGCTCCTTGTGGTGGCCTTGGCTGCAGCCTGAGCTCTGCCCTCCCCTTTGCCTGACCCCTGACTCTCCTTCAGAGTGTGTGTGGCTCTGTTGTCAGTTGAGTTCACTGGAAGGCATTCTCTGAGCCTGTGCACAGGAGGTAGCAGTGTCCTCGGGTCATGACTGATTGACTGCATGGACCTGGCTCTCTCACTCGCTCAAAGTCCACCAGTAGAGTAGCTGCCCGCATACCCCAAGACTGGGGCCCTGTGAGACTCTGGGGGCAGGGCTGTGGACTCGGTATAAAAGCTGTCTAAAACAAACTTTAGTCTGGGGGCCAACTGTACCGAGGTGCTTGTTACAAAAGCAGGTTCCCAGTTCCATACCTAGGAGCTGTGATTCAGTATGTCTGGTGTAGACATTCTGCGGTATAGTGAGCTTTGGGAACTACTGACTTAGAATATCCTTACATGACATACCTACTACAAAACAGGTTTTCTCACTACAGGGACTTTTGATTACTGTTTGCTTATTTTAACAATTCATTTATTCAACAAGTATTTATCAAATGCCTACTCTGTGCCAGACATTGAGCTAGGTATAGAGTTACAACAGAGAACAAGTTTGACATGGTTTTTGTCTTCATGAAATGGAGAGAAAAACAAGTAAACAAATTAATAACTGCAATAAGAATGATGAAGGACATAACAGGATACTATAATAAAGTATAACAGACGGAGAAGCAGTAAGTATTTAAAATAAAAATATGGTTAGAGAAGGCCTTTTTGAGGAGGCAGCCTTTAAACTAAGACCTGGATTGAAAGGAACCAGGCATGTGAGGACCATGCTAAGCGGTATACAAAATGTGTGCAAAGGCACTGAGGCAGGACTAACCTTGATGTGTTTCAAGAACAGAAAAAAGGCCAGAGTGGCTGGTGCCCAGCAAGTCAGGGGAAGAGAGGTATGAGATTAGGCAGGTGGGGGCCAGATTGCATAAGCACCCAGGCCATGGTGAGGATTGAGAGGGGGTGGGGAATTAGAAGTTTAACTGGAAATAGGAGTCTGGAGTTGAGAGAAGAGGCCTACTTTGGGCTGTGAGTTTGGGAGTTATCAGCATTTTGATGGAAAGCCATGGGAATGGGCAGTCTAACCTAGGTAGAGGCTGGAGAGAGAAAATGGAAGAGGGAAAGAAGACTCAGAGCAGCCAAGGGCTTGGCAGGGGCGGGAGGGTAGGAGGAAAACCAGGAGCTCTAGGCCTGTGGAAGCCATGAGAGGAGCATGCTCAAAGAGAGACTGTTGGTTGCCTCATTGCTCCTGGAAAGTCTAGCACAGGGCTGTCCACTCGCTAGCTGCATGTGGCTATGGAGCATTGGAAGGGGACTACAGCAAACTGGGATGTGAGTGTAAAAGAAAATGCATGCTGGATTTCAAAGACTCAGTATAAAAACAAGAATGAAAAGTATTTCAGCCTTTCGGCCGGAGCCGCCATCTTCCAGTAATTTGCCAAAATGGCGAACACAAAGGGAAAGGGGAGAGGCAAGTGGAACATGTTCTCTAGCCTTTTAGAAAACATGGAGTTGTTCCTTTGGCCACACACATGTGAATCTACAAGAAAGGTGATATTGTAGACATCAAGGGAATGGGTACTGTTCAAAAAGGGATGCCCCACAGATGTTACCACGGCAAAACTAGAGGAGTCTACAGTGTTACCCAGCATGCTGTTGGAATTGTTCTAAACAAAGAAGTTAAGGGCAAGATTCTTGCCAAGAGGATTAATGTGCATATTGAGCATATTAAGCACTCTAAGAGCCTAGATAGCTTCCTGAAACGTGTGAAGGAAAATGATCAGAAAAAGAAGGAAGCCAAAGAGAAAGGTACCTGGGTTCAACTGAAGCGCCAGCCTGCTGCACCGAGAGAAGCACACTTTGTGAGAAGCAATGGAAAGGAGCCTGAGCTGCTGGAACCTATTCCCTATGAGTTCGTGCCATAGGAGACAAAACTAATAAATGCCACTGGACTCTAAAAAAAAAAGAAAAAAAAAAAGAAAGAAAAATATTTCGTTAATAATTTTTAAGTAATAATTACATGTTGAGATTATATTTGGGATTTATTGGGTTAAATAAAAAAATTACAAAAATTTCATCTGCTTCTCTTTACCTTTTTAAGGTATGGCTCCCAGAAAATTTAAAATTTCATGTGTGGCTTGCATTGTATTTCTATTGCAGAGTTTGACAACATGGAGGTTATTAGGAAACTTGGTAAGAGTAGACTGCCTGAGATTAAGTACTAGCTAGCAAATTGTTTATACACCAATGAGACGGAACCATCTTCATAATAATACTGTTTTGCCTAAAATTAGATAATGAAATTCACCGCGAAAATTTCTTCCAGATATTTTGATATGTGTGTGATTTCGTAATTTCACATAAATTGAGAATATATTATGTATTTAAATTAAACCCTTTGCAGTCAACTCTCAAATGTGGTTTAACAAATTTTTTAACCTGAATTTTTCTTTCTTTCCTTTTTTTTTTGCCTTTTTTTCTTTTTCTTGTTTTCATATCTGGCCAGGAAACTTCATGGTGTTATGGTCAACTTGCCGCACCACCGTGTTCAAATCTGTCACCAACAGGTTCATTAAAAACCTGGCCTGCTCGGGGATTTGTGCCAGCCTGGTCTGTGTGCCCTTCGACATCATCCTCAGCACCAGTCCCCACTGCTGCTGGTGGATCTACACCATGCTGTTCTGCAAGGTCGTCAAATTTTTGCACAAAGTCTTCTGCTCTGTGACTATCCTCAGCTTCCCTGCCATTGCTCTGGACAGGTAAGATCAGGTAGCCAGGGACTGAAGTTTGTTTTTTTTAATGTGTATTGAAATATTAACATCATGAAGCAAACAATGACTAGTCCATGTTCCATACACTGCCTTTTTGTCTGCTTGTGATCAACAGAAAGAGAATGAATGTCCAAAACAGATGCCTCCCAAAGGACAGTTTGATTTAACAGCAGCCATGGAAAATAGAACCATTGAGAAAAGACCTGGGGGTGACAGTGACATTGTGAGGCTGCTGGGGCAGAGCTACTGGATCATGGTGTCACTTCAGCTTGCTTGGAATTGGTGGTATTTACATTGCAATTTGCAGTAGATTGTTCATTTGCTTGATAAATCTGCACTTAGGGCTTTTTGATGCAGGATAAACATTTCTGGAAGAACAAGGGAATGATTCAGTGGTTATTTAACAAATGATTAGATGGTCCAGTTGGATCTGGCCAGGTAACACCAGAATTCCTCTGGAAGATTTATTTCCAAGGCTTCATATTGTGGTGGTTGTTTTCTCTTCCCAGCCTCTTTAGAAAGATGTTCATTTGGAAATGAATCTTCTATCTCGGCTACTGCCGTCATACGTATCATACCCAATTTGATCAAATGTATCAAAGTGTGAAGATCTCAGTAATCAACAGCTTCCTGCCTTCTCCCTTTGTTGCTAGCACCTCATGACTACAATTTAGATAATAATACATTCCAGAGAATAGAATTAAGGAAGCAAACCAGAATTGAAAAGTATTTTGCATCTATGAGTACTTTTGGTTCCAAGATTAACAGAGAGGAAAAGTTGCCGAAGGGAAAGTGTTGGCTATTCTGGCTTCATACCCTATGTTAAATTTTAACTTCATTTTAGATGAATTTGAAATTTTAAAACTCATTGTCCATTTGAAACATACTTAATATCTTAATGACCTGTGAGGGTATTGATTGCAGCACCGATCTGTGGAGTCACTTCAGCCTCTCAGGCCTGGAACCCTGATTCAGCTGCCTGATGTGGTCTGCATGGGGGAACAGAGTCACACAAAGCCCCCAACCTACTGGGAGAAGTCATTGGCCTTCGACATTGTGGTCGAGAGAGTGGACTCTAGAGCCAGAAGTCTGGGTTTGAGTCCTGGCTTCACTGCTCTCTAGCTAGGTGGCTTTGGGCAAAATTGCTTAAATTTTGAGCCTCAGTTTCCTCAGTGGTAAGAAGAATTAAGTGAATTATTTCTGTCATGTGTTTGAATAGGCTGCACCAACATTTGTCTTTCTCTAGGTTTCCCTTCTGATTGGCATATTCTTCTTTAGGTATGTTCTCTGCAATTATTTTACCATCAGATCTTGCTGGGATCTACTCCAGCTCTTTAGAAGGGACTAGAATCTCACCATACACAGGACCAGACAAGGCGGTGACAAAGTCAGGTGACACCGGGCCAGATTGAAATTGTGGCACCTGGAGAGTGTGTCCGCATTCCTGTTCGTAGGGGTCAGCCACTGAACAGTTGCAGCTAATAATTGCTTCGCAGGTATCTAGACTCAGAGTGCAGGACTTTTCATTTTTAGAAGAGAAAGTTTTAAAAGTCCAGATTTCTATTATTTTTAAATGTTGGCAATTAATTTTCATTCAAAAAATATTATGTGGGCTATCCAGATCCATTCAGCAAGGTGCATGTGCGCTGTGAGATGCCAGTTCGCCATGCCCCCTTATGGTGACTTTGCATGGCTCTTCCGGGGTTCACAGGAGAGATCTTTGAATATCTGGACAGCGGCATTGCACTTGGGAACACGAAAGTGAAAAGTCAGCGTCTTTTCCCAAGTTTCCATCCCGGCCGGTGCTCCAATGCGTTTTGTGTTGAAACATTTTGCGTTCATGGCAGGTGTCCTTCTGCCCGCCCCCCGTGGCACCTGCTCTGGTGAAGTTTTAATGTCTTCAGTTTTACATTCGGGACTCTTCTTTCCTAAAAGCATTCTAAAAACAGTTTTGAGATATAATATACATATTATAAAATTCACCCATTGAAAGCATGCAGGCCAATGATTTTAGTGTACTTACAGAGTTGTACAACCATCACCGCCATCTAATTTTAAGACAGTCCCCTCACCCTACAAAGAAACCTTGTGCCCATTTACAGTCACTCCCCGTTCCCATCCCCAGCCCTAGGCAACCACTAATCTACTTCTGTCTTTATATGTTTGCTCTTCTTGGACATTTCGTATAAGTAGAATCATACAGTATGTATTCTTTTGTGTCTGGCTTCTTCCACTTAGCATGTTTTCAGGGTTCATCTGTGTTGTAGCATGTATCAAGACTGCATTTCTACGGCCCAATAGTATTCCATGGTAGGGGTATACCACATTGTGTTTCTCTATTTCCTCGCTGATGGACATTTTGGTTGTTTCTACTTTTTGGCTATTGGGGATAATGCTGCTATGAATCCTGAAAGTTTTTTAAGAATAGGATTCAACAAGAGGGGGAACACATTATTCTGAACAGTTTGCTGTTATACCTGGAAGCAATGCAATGATCCCCACATGTGGGTTATTTCTGGGCCCTTGGTCTGAGACAAGGAAATATACAAACAATAAGAAATTCTTATTTTTGTTCCAGCAGAAAAACTCTTGCAATTTTACCATCACTAAAAAAGAAAAAAATGTAAAACAAATTCTTTTAGTAGAAAAACAAGGCTTGTAAATTCTTATTTTATTATTCAGAGATGCACATTACTTGCAAGCATCAGTGTAATGCACATGAAGAAGGGAAGACAGTTCCTTCTTCTCACGTCTTTCACAGCTATTTGTTTCATAGCACTAAGTCGGCGAGTTAATTGGGAGGCCACCTACACTACCCGCATTGTTTTGTAGAGCTGTACACACAAGACGATTATTTGTAATGAACCTCTGTGCTTATGTCGTGGTCCATTTCCCAACACACAAGGGGAGTGGAAATTGATGGGAGCCTGGGTTTGTTACATGTCAGGAAGCAGATGGGAATCAGAGCCGTGTGCTCCCAGGCACGGATTCATGTGTGGGGCGGGGCCATCACAGATTTACAGAGTTGTGATTAGAAAACTTGTCTGTATTCAGAGAAAAATAATGTTGAGAGCATGTATCTCTTATGCACTTTTTTCTCTTTTTTTTCCTCTCTCTCAGAAAGAAATCTAGAACACACTTCACTATGCTCCATCCTCCCCCGATCATCCATGGTCACTGTTGTGTTTGCATCCCATCTCCCTCAGCCTGGAACATCCTCCCTCAGCTTGTCCTCCTGCCAGACTCCACCACAGTGCCTCCTTCTCTTTGATATTTTGCCAGGTAGCTTTAGGTGCTCCCTGTCCTGTACCTCCTTTGTGCCTGCCTGCAGTAGAGCTGTCATCTCCTTGTTTACAACTGTTAGTGCGCATGTCTTTTTTCCCACCGAATTTAAAGATATTTATGTATGTCTCTTCATCTTTGTAACCTGCCTGGCACAGGACCTGGCACATAGGTGGTGCTCAGAGATACTTGTTATGGGAAGGCTTGCATGCATACCTGGTCCCATGAGTGAATGAATGTCACTAAGGTTGTAAGGTTAACCCCAGCATTAGCTTAGCTGAGCCACGTGTCTGCAGTCAGTTAGTGCAAAGAAACTTTCCATATCTCTGATGGCTAGTAGCAGCCCTTTTATGACAGATCATGGTTCCAGGGTCTGAAGAATTACTCAGTTCCTCCAAATCAGTGATGATATTGAAACAAAGTGCCTTTGGAATTCTGTTTAGATGGTTACAGAATGATCAAGTTAAATCTTGGAAGGCAAAGAAAAGTCTCTTCTGATTTTAACAAAAATCTAATTGTGCAGGCATTTTAGATCTACTAATTGCTCTCAGGGTTACTGAGTGATTGTCATGGGAACAATGGCTATTGAGTAGGCATAACTTTTGTCAGCTGAATTGATTTTGTGGAAAGGCCTTCTTGGAGTCCATCCTTCATGCCGGGTTCTTCTGTCCTGAGCAGCTCTAAATGCTAATGACATCCAGTGCATAGACTGTGGCATGAGTCTGCTTGCATATGTGTGCAGTGGACAGACTGGTTTCTGTTGGTGGCTTTGAAAATGGCCCTAAGGCTTCTCTAGCTCATGTAAAATTTTTACTAGTTACCCTTAAATTGCAAAGCAGATGTCTTTACAGCAGATGAAGACATCCTTTATACTGAGGACACTCTTTGAGGTTTAATCCCGGTGGCAATTAATTATAAAGCTAGATATGAATTGAAATTATTTATTTGTTTTCCTGATGGAGAAAGAGGTTTGGAAGTCTTGTGAAGCCCGGGCTTTTCTCTGTTCCTTTGGAAAGGTTGCGGGGATTTTTGTCTAGTGATATTTCTCATTGTACTACAAAGTCCTCAGAACTTAAGGTCCAGTTCTTGGATTCCTCCAGTAGTTCTCTGTGTCTTAGGCCAAATAGAAGAATTTGATTCTCCCCCCCCCCACCTACTTTTGCTAATATAGATTCCCCTAATTTAAAGAGCATCTTCTGTGAAATTAATTTTGTTTGTGTATCTGGCAGGTACTACTCAGTCCTCTATCCGCTGGAGAGAAAAATATCTGATGCCAAGTCCCGTGAACTGGTGATGTACATCTGGGCCCATGCAGTGGTAGCCAGCGTCCCTGTGTTTGCAGTGACCAATGTGGCCGACATCTATGCCATGTCCACCTGCACGGAAGTCTGGAGTAACTCCTTGGGCCACCTGGTGTACGTTCTGGTCTATAACATCACCACGGTCATTGTGCCTGTGGCTGTGGTGTTCTTCTTTTTGATCCTGATCCGACGGGCTCTGAGCGCCAGCCAGAAGAAGAAGGTCATCATAGCAGCGCTCCGGACCCCGCAGAACACCATCTCTATCCCCTATGCCTCCCAGCGGGAGGCTGAGCTGCATGCCACCCTGCTCTCCATGGTGATGGTCTTCATCTTATGTAGCGTGCCCTATGCCACCCTGGTTGTCTACCAGACTGTGCTCAATGTCCCTGACACCTCTGTCTTCTTGCTGCTCACTGCCATTTGGCTGCCCAAAGTCTCTCTGCTGGCAAACCCTGTTCTCTTTCTTACTGTGAACAAATCTGTCCGCAAGTGCTTGATAGGGACCTTGGTGCAACTGCACCACCGATACAGTCGCCGTAACGTGGTTAGCACAGGGAGTGGGATGGCCGATGCCAGCCTGGAGCCCAGCATGCGCTCAGGCAGCCAGCTGCTGGAGATGTTCCACATTGGGCAGCAGCAGATCTTTAAGCCCACAGAGGATGAGGAAGAGAGCGAGGCCAAGTACACTGGCTCAGCTGACTTCCAGGCCAAGGAGATACTCACCCCCTGCCTGGAGGGAGAGCAGGGGCCACAGCTTGTGCCCCCTGCACCACCCCCAGGCACAGTGGACTCTATATCCCAGGTGGCACCAGCAGCCCCTGTGGAACCTGAGACATTCCCTGATAGGTATTCCCTGCAATTTGGCTTTGGGCCTTTCGAGTTGCCCCCTCAGTGGCTCTCAGAGACCCGGAACAGCAAGAAACGGCTGCTTCCCCCCTTGGGTAACACCCCAGAAGAGCTGATCCAGACAAAGATGCCCAAGGTAGGCAGGGTGGAGCGGAAGATGAGCAGGAACAATAAAGTGAGCATTTTCCCAAAGGTGGATTCCTAGCAAGGATTGTCAATTCCCGAAGTGACAGGGAGGGTCCACGTGCCCACCCTTCCTTCACTCTGACCGTGTGGTTTGTGTGATCTCATTGCAGCTCAATACGAGTTGATTTCTTCTGTATGAGCCAAATGCTGTTGAATGCTATGGAAGTCTGTACGAAATCAAATGTCCTCTTTATTGAGGGAGTATATATATCCATCTCTGTGATCTATGTCCTTAGTAAAGTCCACGTTGTTCTCTGTGGGCGTGAAAGCCAGGCAGTTTTCAATGGGCCTTGAGGGGGGGTACTCCATGTGCATCCTCTGGGGACCCCCCACTTCCCCGAGCTCAGCAGAGCACACACAGAGAGAAGAGCGTCCACCAGCTCTAAGGGAGCAAGGGCACTCTAAGGAATTCCAAGATAATTATGGAGCAGAGAAAAATGCCTGTTTGATTAATTTAAACATGCCAAATAGGGAGACCTTTTGAGAAGACAGAGACTTGGCATCTGACACCGTTTCCTTGGAAGCCCCCGTCATATGACTCACGGTTTCTCCCAATACCCCTCATCCCTTTCCCTGGAACAGACGCAAAGGATGACTATTCCACCGCTCTTTGATAGACCTGGCAGTAGATGTGCCTGGGGGTAAGGGAGACAATTTGTCTCTGATTATCCTGGCATTCTCTTGGCATCACCAAGGCCTGGGAAAGATGCACCTGCACCCTCCAGTCATGGTCAGCATTGGCTGGAAAACTGCACACTCTTCACTGTGTCTTTCCCCTTAAAGTGTGTTTTCTCAACAAATGAGAGACAAGTTTACAGGTGGAGCAGACAGGCTGGGAGATGCCCATGGCACTATAGTCTTTTCTCTTCCCCGCGATCTCACATGAAAGGTGCTATGGAACAATCAGTATGAGTTAAAGTATATGGAAAAACCATCTTATGCAAACTTTTCAAATTAGAAGGTAATTTAAAAACGCAGAGTTAGTGTAAGCTGGGTCTTTTGGAAATGTCAAGCTAAAGATACACATTAGGAAAGGTGATTCTGCCCAAAAGACCTCCAAGAGTCTGACAGAGAGGGTTCTGTTCTGCTGAGGACTCCAGAACTCAAGCATGGCCAGTCTCATTTGCAGTCTGTACAACTGTGTTTCTCCCTTCATTTTGGACATGGAGGAGGAAAAGAACAGGGAGAAATAATTAATCATTGTAAAATGCTAAGGCAATACCTAGCCCAGGTGAGCTGTCCACTTCCTCCTTCCCAGTGAAGTTTTAGTGGGGAGCCAGCGTGGGTAGAAGAGGGAGGGCAGTGTCCTCAACTGATCAGCCTCACAAGCAATTCAGGCCCCCCTCTGGGGTGGATTTCACCAGGCTGAATTTGAACCACGGCTGACACTTCACTCTTAGTGAGGGCAAACCAAGTGCCAGCTATACTTTACTCTCCAGCTGTCTTTTTCTTGCTAATGGCACTTGGGGGAGCCAATCTTGTGCCTTGAGCAGGCTTGAAGGGCAGTGGGTGTCCTCACTGGCAAACTTCCACACCCTAAGTGCAGGGGTCCTGACACATCCCCTCCTTTAACAACACTGGCTGCTCGTCTTCAGAGGGAGCGCAGACGATGTGTAGGGAGTTTCCCTTTCCTCTCTTCTCTTGGGTGTGGTGTCTTGTGAATCCTGAATGTGAACCCAAAGACCCTGCCCCTGGAGAGGGTCTGCCTTCCTCGTTGTCTTGGCCTCCTCGCAGCGCCGTTTGCTCACAGCAGAAACAGGGGACTGCCACTTCCTCCTGTGCCCCCCTGCCTCCTGGCCCCTGTGTGCATGCCATCTGTAGCTCCCTGCCCTGGTAGCTCATGTTGTGGGCCTCCAAGCTTATCTTCCAAAACCTTCACAATTGTTCTATCTTTTATCAGGGGAAAAAATAATCTGTCATAAAATTGTGTCCACTTTAGAAGAACGAGTCAAATGTAGCCATTTTGCTGTTGTTCTGATAGTATACTGTGTATGTACAACTTAATAAATTCTGGCGAGGCAGAATTTGGTTGGGTATATGTCTTATGCATGTGTGAAGCAGATGGTTGACTTCTAGCAAGTCATTGCCAGGTATATTTCTATACTCTTTGAAGAATAACATTTTAATAAAAAATGGAAAAGCAGTTTCTGAACTCGAAAAAAGGTGTGTGGGCTGTGTTTTTTCCCCTTCTTGTCCCTCTCAAGTGGTATGCTGTGTGAACCTCTCTCTTCCAGTGTGGTTTCAAATGAAAGATATATTCATCTTTCTTCTATAAAGGCAGAGGCAGCCTTGCAGTAGCATTTTCTTGTTTTGTTGCAACTAAAAGAAAACAAATTCCCAAAGGAGAAAACGCAACATTTGAATAAATGTCACAAAGATGGGTTTCAAAGTGAACTGGTGCATGGACTGCCTAAATCTTTTTTTTTTTTTTGAGACAGCATCTCACTCTGTTGCCCAGGCTAGAGTGTTGTGGTGTCAGCCCAGCTCACAGCAACCTCAAACTCCTGGGCTCAAGCAATCCTTCTGCCTCAGCCTCCTGAGTAGCTGGCACTACAGGCATGTGCCACCATGCCTGGTTAATTTTTTCTACTTTTAGTAGAGATGAGGGTCTCATTCATGCTCAGGCTTGTCTTGAACTCCTAAGCTCAAGCAATCTTCCTGCCTCAGCCTCCCAGAGTGCTAGGAACTGCCCAAATCTTTGCACAAGGGAAGAGTGGAGCGTGGCCATCACCATCCCTCCTGTGTGGGAGGGTCAATAGCACAGTGATGAGGGCCTCAAGTTCTGTGGTCAGATGGCCCATGCTCGAACCCTGGCCCTACCACTGACTATCCTTGTGCAGGTGAAGTAACCTCCATGAATCTCAGTTTCCATTCTGTAAAATGGGGGCATAATAACTGTGTCAGGAGCTTTTGTTGCCCCAACTCACATACTGTACCACTGACTTGCACCATGTCTGCAGTCGGCCGTTGCCGGCTGCATCCACTCACTTCCCTGCCAGCAGTCAAGGCCTGGCTTCTCTGCTTTCTGTCCTGGGAGAGCCCCCTATCTCCAAGGGCAACCCTTGACATGAGGGTCATGGGAACCGGTGGATAAAAACCTCAGCTTCCTGCCCTTTTGCTGGACAGTTATGGAGGCCTCTGTCCAGTTCTCAGGAGGTCAAGCAGAGTTAAGTCCCGGAGGCCCACATGGTGCCTAAATCATGCGTCCTTATGTTGGCTCTGCCTTCTGCTTCTCCTTCCTCGTTTGCTCCAGCCCTCATCATGCCCTCCAGGATCACCTCCCAAGTATACTATTAATACCTGCACGGGGCCCTTCTCTCAAGCTCTGTTTGCAGAGGAATCCAAGTGAGACAATGATATACCTCGGGACACTTGGGAGTATTAAATGAGATGATCTGTTTAACACAGTATCTGTCACAGAGCACAGCTATATCGATGTTAGTGCTTACATGCTATAAAAATTTGATCAGGGAGCTTATTTGGAATGTTCTTAGAAAACTAAGTTAACTCATCTTTCTCCAGTTATTCCAGCAGTAATTGATATTCATAATGATGATACTTTAGGGTCGTACATAATGCCAAAGGACTCTTTGACTCCCTGAAAAAAATAACCTGTGTTAGCCAGAATAGTCCTTAACTAGACAATTCTCAGTTTTAAAAAAAGAGAATGTTAAAAGAATGTTCAACTTTGTTGCAAACCTGTAAGTCATGTCTGAATATAAATGCATATAATTTGCTATGTCAATGAAGTAAGAATAGAGCAGATTATAGAGTATCAAAAGGTGGACATACAAATAAATCCCAAGTGGTCCCATCCATAGAAAAGGAACTGCAAATTAATCGCTTGGCAAACTAAATGAACATCTGGAATTCAAGCACAGGTCTGATTCACCTGGAGAGAAAGGCCGCTGCTCCACCCTAGCTCCGTAACACCGAGCTCTTGGCAGACCTGCACCTGGGGTGAGGTGGGCTGCAAGCACGTGGCTGCTGCCACACCTCAGATCTGAGACACTCGGGGAAAAAATAAGCTTATTTGAGGCTGAATTTTGATGGAGGGGAAGGGTTAATGCTTTCATAGTGTAGTTTACCAATGTCTCGACATACCATGTAAATAATACCGTAACACAGGGATTAACTTCCCTGAAACAGTTGTAAAAATTTAACAGGTTTATGTCACAACTAGTGTGCCATATTAGAGTTCTATAGCAAAAAGAAAAATGAATCATGGTAACTGACCTGAGAATATGTGAATAAAACAGAAATGGAAATCAGTACCAATGCCCAGGGTGGCATCACAAGACTTTTTGTGGGAGGCTTTTAAAATAAATTGAAATGATCTTAGATTCTCCATACATGTGGTTGCAGAAGATAAAATATCTCCCCTTCTCTTAGCCTCAGGTTCAACCAGTGTTTTTCCCCACTTGTGCCACGGGGATACATTAGTTAATCGGCAGAATAAAGGCCTAGAAGCCTTTATAGAAATTAAACTATGATCTCCAGCATTGTTTTATGTGAACCTCTACTGCTAACGCATGTTCCAGGGACTCAGAGGCCTCTTATGGCCAAATTTAAATGAATGAATGATAAATGAATGAATAAATAAGAGATACAGCACCTGGAGCAGTGGCAGAATCCCTGTCGTGCATGGCTGATGAAAGATTTCTGCCAGTGAGTTTTTTCTTGTTCTCATTGATTTCCTTGGAAGGACTGCTGCGGGGTAAAGGCATCAAATGCAAGGTCTTTGATCCACCTCCTTCTTCAAACACTCAAGGCTCCCTTTAATTCACTAGAGGGCGTGTAGATTCCATACCTGGAAGGGAAGTTCAATACTGAGAAATATGGTTCTAGGCAGGTGTGGCGGTGTGAAGAATAACTTTTTTCACCAATGTTAATCAGAGTTTACTGATTAAATCTTTCTGTCCCCCCAAGTTTTTTTCCATATGCTTATTCACTGCAGTCTGTATACAAAATGTAATGTACACACAAAGGAGGTGCTGGAATGAACATGTGGTGTACATTCTGAGGCAACAGGAGAGGAAATGTTACTCATGTGGGATAATGCTTTTGCAATATTAACCACGGTCCTCACGTATCTAATTTCTCTTCTTGCCTTTGCTTTGCTCTTTATAATCACATATGTTGCCTCAGGGGAGGGGACAAGGTATTCGCTGCAGAGGACATTTCAGGTCATATGTAGCCCGGAGCTGGAAATGTTTCCTTGTTGTTCTGTTACGAGAACATGCCTGTGGGCTTGCACGCGAGCCAGGGCGCCCTGACCCTGCAAACAGGAGGGGCTAGAGAGCTCAGGATGCAAACATCAGCTCTCCGGAGACAAAACAACAAGGAATAGGGCGTGCTGACTCGGGACAGGGTGGGAACAAGGAAATTGCGGTGGGACAGTTGCCAAACAGGCTGTGTTATAAATAAAGACGCTGCAGCAGGAAGGCGCTGCAGTCTTGTACCGTCTTTGTGTGTACGTCTCTTTGTCTCTGTGTTCATTCCTTGTCCCTAGGCAGGCCACGACAATTCGCTGCCTCAAGGGAGGGCAAATAGCCTTTGAGTCTCTTCCTAGTTGTTGTGTATCAAAATCTAGGTCTTAGGAGAACAGAGAGAACTCCTGGGGTTTGGGCAGTGAATTTTCGGTAATGATTGTTAAGAATTGGGAGATGCTCCAGGCATCTATTGGGTAAAGGCCAGGGATGCTACTAAGTACCCTAAAATGCACAGAACAGCCCCTCACAACAAAAAATTATCTGGTCCAAAATATCAATAGCACTAAGGTTGAGACACTCTGTATTAGCCAAAGGTTTGAGGTGGATTGGGGGAGGGTAGGGCTATCTCTACCAGCAGAAAAAGCTCCCATGGGGTTGAGGATAGCGGAGAGAAGAGAAGCCAGAGATAAGTGATGGGAGTATGGACATCCGTACCTTCTGAGTAAAGCGGCCCAAAGTTTGCTTCATAGACAAAGTCCTAAGGATGCAGCGAAACAAGGAAAGAAAGATCATGCTGCCCAGGTCATGGATATCCGTATAAGAGTCTGGTAGTAAATCCAGGTAGCCAAGGCCTCATACAGAAACTCAAAGGTGTTTACATGAGTGTCATGAAAGAAAGAGAAAGCTTCAAATGTAAAGGTGCAGGTGGACAAGAAGGTTGGATGTCTCAGTGTCAACCTGCTTGGATCTCTGGATCAAACTGGACAAGGGATGGCTATGTAGGCAATGACATTGAAGACAGACATCCTTCCTACGCTTAGCCCCCGCACCGTGGTATAATGTGAGAGGGGAGCAAAGCCTGAATGTCTGACATTATTTCTACTATCCCAGGGTCTCAAAATGAAAATTAAGCTATAGCAAAAAAATAAAGAAAATTATATTTTTCACACTAAGTTTGTGGACTGAAGCAATTGGTTTATATTCAAATCTTGAAAAGGGAATTGGTCTTTAGGGCCCTTTTTAACCCTGAAGTTTTCTGATTCTATTTCCTATTTTTATTCCACATGAATACATGCTTATAAAAAATCTTTTATAGTTTGTTTTGGCTTTCCCCTACCAGAATTCTCATTCCCTTCTTGTACTTTATCCTTTGGTAGATTTCATGGAGGAAATTTCATGCAGATAGTTTTATATAATATTATCCTAAGGTCCATGTAGAATTAAACTTTGACCTTCTGTCTCCAGGTTGTTTCTCTCAGAGAAAATTTAATGTAAGTGTACGATTATTTAAAAGATGAATGATAAGAGGTATACTTCTCTTCCTAAATCCAGCTCTTGAAAGACAGTACTAGGATTCTAGCCAGTTTTAAATATAGGTGAAATCATGGCTACAGATTTAGAGAAAATGAGACAATTGAAACTGCATTGAAAAGGAAAATATACCTAAACATTTGATCAAGCGTTTCATTGGTTTACTGGGAGTTGATTTTGGGACAGAAAGGCTCATACATTCAGTCACTGTGAAGACTGTTCTGAACACATGAAAGTACTTTCACATGAACAGGTGTCACAAGCTGGGGCAGATGCTGTTATTATACTTACCTCCTAAACATCTATTTCCCTTCTTTCTTCCTCACCCCACCCTCAGCTCCAGGGGTGGGTCCCGACTGCAGCGAACTAATTAGTGCACAGGATTCCCTTGGTCTGGGGTGGGTATGTACTCTGAGTTGACTGATCAGATTGAAGGAAGGATTTATATTCTACCAATGGTTTAGCAGTTTTCTCTTCCTACTAGGTATGGACAAAGAAGTGTATAGACACAATGATTATAAAAGAAGATGTTTGGTAGGGCTTTTCCTGATGTCCTGGGATTGTGACTGAAGTCCCAAAGCTGTGGACAAGAGGTGCCCAAATGCTCACATTTATATGATTGACTAAGAGGCTGCATACTGAGCTCTGCTGCCCCAACCCTTCCCCCTGTCCCCTAAGCAAACTCAGGCTATTTATAGAGAGAAACCAGAAGATGTTTAAAGAGTTGTCTAGGTCATAAGACATCTGCTCAGTGGAAAATGCAAGCCTGGCCTTCTTTTCCTCCGTTGGATGTCTGCTTAAGGGGTGGACTTGCTGATCTGCGCTCTGTGAATTTCGAGGTGTGAAAAAGGAATTGCAGAGAGATGGCAGGGCAGAGAGAGGAGGCAGCATGCACGCCTACTATGAGGCATGGTGAGAACGGGTGGGTTTCCCAAATGTCAAGTAGACATCACGGAAACTTGACTTGAAAGCTGGCCACTGGCCAAACTGGGAGGAGGCTGTGGGTCGACACTGACAGGGGTTGAAAGTGGTCAGACCAGTGCCATACCTGGTACCAGACAAATATACAATGGGGGCCCCATGCTGGGCCTCTGGAGAGTCCCCCACTAGTAAGTACCCAGTGAGAGGATGATGGCTGTCCAATGAAAAGCTATTTCTCCCTCCCACCATCCTTCCTCCAGACTCCACGGAGACAATAGGGACTCCCCCAAGAAGAAACAGTGAGATATAGGTGGAAACAATACTTGTCTCGCTGTGGTGAGCTCCTTGGGCTATAAGTCAAGCCTGAGTGGGGGGAAAGGAAGAGCATTACATGAGGAATCACTGGGAAGTTTTGAACTGGACTAGCCTCTTTAATATCAGAGAGTGACTAGAGGGTAATAGGATATGCCTGGGCTATAGTTAAGGAATAAGAAAGGAAGTTCCCATGGATTAATTACCCCTTCTAGGTTCAGACTCTATAGTGAATCATGATGACAGTGAGGGGAACCAGTCTCAGAACAAAGGTGACAAAGAGGACAGCAGAGTAGAGAGACAGGGTGACATGTATTTGATGTCACTGAGCTGCTAAATCATATGCCCCACCTCTGAACTTCCAGTTATGTGAGGCAATAAATGCTGTGTTCTGTGCACCATTTTGTGTCAGAGTTTTGTGATTTTCTGCTGAAAGCAGCCTCATGATACTTGGTACATGAACTAATTTATTATTTGCAGAGAAGAACACAATGAAAATGGCTCCTGTTCAGGAGTACAGTCTCAATAAAGTAGAATAATATTCTCAGATTAATCCATTGTTTTCCTGCCTGGGATCTACCTCTTTATGCTGTATCTGAAGTTTTATATTAACTCAATGAAAACCCCACAAAGGAACCATTTGTGGTTCTTGGTATAGAGATGGCCCATTGATTATACACATCTAAATTTTTTTCCTCCTGAAACCCCACTAAAACTCCATTTAAGGGGTTAAAAATAAAAGTCATAAATCCATAAGAATGCGAGGAATAGGAGAGAAGACAAAGCACTCTGGTTCCAGGTGAGCCTGCAACAGCAACACATGTTAGAAGCTGGAAAGTAGATGGATAGTGGTAATGGCTTGGCAGCATACTTAAGAAATTCCTGAGAGCTTTTTTTTTTTCTTTTCCTTTTTTTTTTCCTTTGGATATTCCTTGTTAAGGGCATGAAATATTTTCTACGATCTCTCTTGAGGATATTAAGGATAACTCTTTTCTGTGGGTTTGTCTCAGTGTCTACTTTTCATGCTAGAGGATTTTTTTTGTTTTTTGTTTTTTTCTGACAATGGTACTCCTTGGCTAAGGGGCTGGCTGTTCCAGGTACCTTTGAAATGGGAGATAAGGTGGGGGAGGTCGACAGCTGTTCTGAGAAGTAATTAGAGCCGCAGCTAGATCTGCTCTCTTGCCCTGCCTTGCCAGGCCGGCCCCTCCTCAATCCGGATTGCCCCCCACCTGGAACCTCTCAGGCTTCTTCCCACATTCCACTCCCAGAACCCTGGCTGTCAGAACTTTATCCTCCAAGGAGGAGATTTGGAGATTTTATTTTTTTCTGGGAAATTAAACCAACCCAAGAAGAAAGACTTAAAGATCCTGACACCAGTTTTCCAACAAATAGCCCAAACATATTGCCCTATTGTAAAACTGCAAGTAGACAGGTCCCCTCCAACCTCTAGCTCTTAAACACGAGCAGATAGGCAAAGATTACCAGTCATCTGAGCAAAGAGTCCTTTCATGTTATAAAAGGCAGATGTCAAAACAGACACACAGGAAAAAAGAAATTTGGAGGAAAAGGAGGGTATGCGGGCAGAAGAAAACTTAACAAAACCCTGTCCTTCATTTTCTCAGGGCGACATAGGAAGGTATTGCACGGCCTGAAAAGGAACATTCAAAGGACAGAAGAGAGCTCTTGGGATTTACAAACTTGATAGCATAAACAAAAAACTTAACAGGAATTGAGTAGCAGAAATATCTGAGAAAATATTGTAAAAGGATAAAGAGATAGAGAAGAACATACGAGATAAGAAAATTAGAGAAGAAGTCAAGGAGGTCCAACATGCAAATAATAGGAATTCCAGAAAGAGGGAAGAGACAAAATGGAGAGAAGGAAACCATCAAAGAAATGATTCAAGAGACTGTCTCAGCCCTGAAGAACATGATTTCTCATACGGAAAGGGACCATTGAATATCAATCAACAAAATGGATGAAAATAATCCCGTTATCTTTATAAAATTTCAAAACATCACAGACAAAGAGAAGATTCCACAAACTTTCAGAGAGAAGAAACAGGTCATGGACTAAGGATGAGGAATCAGACGGCCTCGAATTTCTCAACAACACTAGCGCTGGTAAAATAGAACTGTGCCTTCAACATTCTGAAGGAAAACGACTTCCAGTGTAGAATTCTGTGCCCAGCCAAACTTCAAATGGGAAGGTAGAATAAAGATATGCTGGAGTAGTGTGACCTGAGAGATATATGCTGAAGGCTATCATTTCTTCTTCCATTATATTGTCTTTTTAATCCGATGGAGTTATTGGATGTTGTGCTTATAACAAAAAAGAGGGTGGAAAGCATGAGAGAGGAAGATGCGAAATCCAGGAAACAGGGAACTGTTACAGGATACAGGCGGCGGGCACTCCTCGGATAGAGTGAGGGGAAATCCAGGATGATGTGCAACAGACCTAGAGAGTAACCAGTCCAGAGACAAGGAGGATAGATTCTTTTGGAGGAATGTCTCCAAGAAAAGAGTGTAACTGATAGACTAATTGCTGCCACTGACCCAGTGCAGAGAGTGGCTTTGGGGAGGTGTGGGAAGAATTTGCAGCGGGTACTAGGAGAGCTAAGCAAAGGAAACAATAAGGCAATTATTAGCTTCAGGAAAACTAAAAGGTAAGAAAGGAAATATAATCACTAACAGACAATAATTCTTAGTGGTGAATAATATTTGCATGGGCATATTACTGTAACCACTGAATGTTGATTCAAAGAAAAACTATAATAATATTGGGAGAGAGGCAGAGAAGTAGAGATGATTATGCAAAAGAGCAATGTCCTCATCTACCATGACAGGAGGCAATCAGGTTATGTCTAAAATGGATGATGCAAAAGAGAGTAAAATAAATGAATTATTACTATTTAGAAATATGGAGATGTGTGATGACTGCCAGAAGAGACAGCTAAAATTATTGCAGGTCCTTGCCTCTGGGATTCTGTTTTTGTTTCATTTTGTTTTAAGCCTTTTAGTTACATTCTAAAATCATCTACATGTATTATTTTGATACAAATACAAATTAACTTTAAAAAACTTCCGAATTTTGCAATGTACCATCAGAATAAACAAAAGAAATTGAGAAAACAAAGCAATTTAGGCTGTCAGGGTCAGAGTAACCAATGGCTTTTGCTGATATGTACAAATCATGTCAATTTATTCAGATAATGCCTTTAGTCTGGCTGTATAAACTAAGCAATCATGGGCCTACTCTGAATTCTATTTTTTCCCCATATCTTCTCAATAACCATTGAGAAATATTTCTTTTTTCTTCTTGTGCGTATTTATTACAGTGCTTTTAAGAATTATTGCTACTTTGTTACAGTGGGTTAAATTTAAATAATGCTGGTTTGCTTTAGAAATTAATTTAGAACCCCATGATATTTTGGATAAATATGTATAAAAATATTAGGTTTAATGAGTCAAAGCATCCTGAGATTTACTTATAATTTATGTTCTCATTTACTTCAAAAAATCCAAAGTGAATGCAATGTAAGTACCTTTGCATCAACCACTTCAAGTCATCAGAATATTACTTAGAAGATCTTAATTAATTTTAATTTATAATACTCTCTGTTTTAAAGTTTACTCCCATGGTAGCAATTGCCTGCTTTGTATTTATGCATGATGTTTCACTGGAGGATATTAAAGCACAGCCCACAGACTTTCTGTAGGAAATGATACAATCTCTTTTTTGCAGACGGGGAAACTAGAGGCACAGATGGCCATGTCATTAGTCCTAAGAGATGAGGCAAGTTAGAGACAGAGCTAAAAACAGTACAGAAGGCATTAAAGCCCGATTCTACTGCACCCTCTAAAGCACTGATGATCATTATCATGACTATTTTTTGAATACCCACTTGGCACATATTACTAAACTGTACCGTACTGGGGACTAGATTAAAGTCCTTGATGTCTGGCAGCTGTTTTTCTCCATGTTATTTTCACAATTTACTTCTGCCTCATGATTTCCCCTATTTTGTTGTAGAGATATTCAGTTTAGAATAAATGTTAAGAAATTGTTAAAGGACAGCCAAGACTGAGATCGCTCTGCTAAGAGTACTCAAGGCATCGTCTCGTGTCTTTTGTCCTTGTTAATTCCGCACTGAGTTTACCCTTACTTTAGTTGGAGAGTCATTGCCATCAAATCACTCTCACGCATCGCCCATGCTCCTGAGGGGCACATGCTCTTCCCTGTAAGTATCTGAAACATTGAGCTTCATTTACTCGTAACAGTAAATATTATTGCATTTAATGCATGCTATTATAAAGGAATATAAAGTGTTCAAGATATGGTCTCTGCTCTCTAGACTGTTTAGGGGGGAAAATCTACAACAGAGAGAGAAGTAAATGGTCAAGTGCTGACAAGAAGTACAGAAGGAATGTGAAAATTGTGTTTCATTGAGAGTGTACGTACTCCTTAATGATTTTGTTTGATGGATGGCAAGTTTTCCTTTAAGTCCAGAAAATTTCTTTCTTTGTAAAACGACCATTTACTTTATATAGTGATAGCATTTAGAATTTGAGGATTTTAGCCTAGCCATATACCACCTCTGTAATTTAACATAAAGAAATTGAGGCCCAGGATATTAAGTGCTTTGTCCACGACCATGGACCAGAGCTCTTAATTTTAAAAAATGCCTAATTCATAAGCAAAATATGGATAACGGAAACCAATGCTTTTAAATGTCTTTTTCATGATGAAATTTAAATAATTCACTAGATAGTAGGTTGAGAAGATAAAGAAACAGTTCCTTAACTAAGGCCTTCCATTTGCTCCCTGCTAATTACTGGGGAAGGGTAGGTAACTATTTCATAGTTAGCACCTAGAAATCTTCCTGACTTCTGACACTTTCTATCTAAAATGAGTGGAGGTGAGGAGTTGGAGAAGGTTCATGTGCCCATCTAGCTCCAACCTCTGTCAGAATCTCTGAGCAATGACACTCAGATTAGATGAGATTAGAGAAATGCTGAAAGGGTCACTTCCCCAGAAATAGCTTTCTAGAGGCTTTGACTCAGAAAAAGTGACCAATGAATTTGACAGACGAATGCATGAGTGCCAGTGTGCCACCTAAATACAAAATTCTCATAAATTTGGGCCAAGGTAATGATTTCTAGATTCATAACAAAAAATAGTTGGAAATTGTCACAAAAATACCATAATCTGTAGCAAGCTATACAAGATAAATGAGCATTTAATGGATAACGGATGTAAATTGTACTTTATAATTCACCTTTTTTTCATTCTCCTGCACAGATTGGATAGTTATTTTTATTTGAAATAGAAGTACTTGTTTTCCTAACAATTGCAATGAAACATTCAATATATTGTCTCAAGAACATTTTAATTTCTCTATTTCTACAAAATAAGGGAAAGTGCTAGAGAGTTATCTTCCCATTATTTGACACATAGGCTGGTGAACTGAAACCTGGAGAAGTAAAGAAACTTGTCCTTTTGTAATAGAGGTGGGATATGAATGTGAATCTCATAAAACCTAAATTAGTTCTCAACCCATTCTATTGTATTGTATATAAAAATATATTCTATATAAAAATATATTGTGTATAAAAATAAGGCACATTTCTGGTGGCTTTCATTTGCTTGATTCTTGGTTTAAAGATTGCAGGGACAAGACAGATCACTTGTTACCATTGCTTAGATGTTTCTAAACAGGCAATTCTTCTTGCCCAGCATGTTGAGTAGGTGCCTTTTATACTGGTATGGATGTTGTTTCAGTTCAGGCTGAGATACATGAGTAGGTTATTTCCAAAGACAGCAGAGACTACTCAAATTGGAGGATCACAGAGTGTCAGAGCTGAAAGTAGCCATAGAAAACTTTATCCACCCCCTTATTTTACTAGATGAAGAAATTGAGATTGAAAGAGGTTAAGAGACTGGGCCCAGGCCATGCAGCTCTTGACTGACAAGACAAGAATCCAAGGATGCATAATTTAAAATATGTGTTGATGTGTGAGTTATAAAAATATAAAACATAACAAATTCTGAGTCAAATTAGAATACTAATTCCCAGTTTGTCTATTATGGCAAAATGAGGGGGAAAATAAGCCAGTTTCTATTAAATAAAGATTTGGATAATGAAATAAAAAAAAGATTTAAACAAGAAAACCAATAGTTATCAAAATGACAAATAATTCCTTGGGTAACAAACACACTGTATGTTCAGATAGAAACATCGCTTTCAATTTAAACTAAAAAAAAAAAAAAGGATATGTAAAAAATAAAGTGAGATGCTAAGAATGTCAGAATGGGCTTATTCACCATGGCAGCCTGACTCATGACTGATGAACAAACCCTGTGGTTGCTTACTTCTTATTTCTTTATCTCTGAGAAAAAACATTTCTATACATTGCTGCTTAAGACCCTTAATATTTGGTTTGAATATATTTCTAATATGGTACCTTAATTGTTTTAATTTTGTGTGAAAATATATGCAAAGATTTACATGATAACAAAGGTTTACATAACTTAGGTACTAAAACTGCATTTTAGTATTGCAGGAAAATAGGCTGTTGTATGGCAAGAGTGACGCCATCTTGAAGCAAAACTGCCATGATGACCCAATGTGTCCCTGTAGCATAGATAACCCCTCATAAAGACACAATGCCTACTGCACAGAGAATCCCTCATACAGATGTTTATCTAACTTCCCCAGTGGTCACGAGTTTCATAAGAAAGTCTGGGGCATGACCAACTGCACATGACTTTACCCTAAAAGATTGCTATATGAAGGATACTTTTGAGAGGGTGGTGTGGGGATCCACCCTCTCTGCCACCAGACACATTACTTCTGTTTGTAAGTCCTTATTAAATGTTTCTTTCTGAGAAACTGGATTTGTCAGCTTCTTTTTTTCAAAATATTAAAGGGGTACAAAAATTTTTGTTACATGGATATGCTCTACAATGCTGAAGTCAGGGCTTTCGGTGTGCCCACCACCGGAACAGTGTTCACTGTACCCACTAGGTAAGTTTTTATCCCTACCCTCCACCTTCCCTCCTTCTTCATCTCCAGTGCCTGTTATATCTTTGTGTGTCCATGTGCACCCATTGTTTAGCTCCCACTTATTAGTGAGAACATGCGGTTCAGCCTCTTTAGCCCCTCAGCTCTTTTGGCCTTTGGGGGTAAGTTTGCATATACCTGTTCACCACAACAAGTATTTAGTTCAGGAGACCCTATTTAAAACAAAAAACAAACCCCTATGGGATCAGAGAGACAAAGCTCAGTATAGAAGTTATGTTTTGGGCTCAAAGACAAGCTTGCCTGTAGGTTGAAGCTCAAAGCAGACACTCCAATGCATGGGCTGTGTTCAGAAACTGTGGGTTTCAGTCCAGGATTGACTGTTGCAGTGAAATTATTAAACTTGTCTTCAGCCACTATCTGCAAGCAGTGTCCCATCCATTATGCTGGAAGGGGCCAAATGCCAGGGGCAGAACACTGTCATCTCAGCGGGCATCCGGCAACCAAAAAATGGCAGCTAGCCTCGGGAAGCTTCCAGCACCTCTTTAATTCTTTACAGCTACAGAATTGCTGCAGGCGACCAAACTTTGGAGCCAGCGATGTGAGAAAGTTAAGCAGTCTGTTACTTGGAGCAAATTCCCTCAGAAAAGAAGAGAGATAGATTTCTCACATTCTGGTATGAATGATTCACTTGGCAGAGCCGATCTCTTGAGGGCAGACTGAGATCTCCCTCCCCCTAAATCACTCTGGATCTTACAGCATATCTTCGTTTTCATTGATTTACTTTACTATCTTTAAAAACAAGTCTCTACGAACTTTCTGGGCCATAAATATATAGCTGCACTGCTCTGTGTGTGCGCGTGTGTCTGTGTGTATCCATACTGATTTTTACACATTTCCACGATCTCCTGTCACAGCTTTCCCCCCACATTTTTGGATCACTTGAACCAGTTAAACAAGGTTATACCACAATGCATGGGCTAACATTTTTCATTTAAAAAAATTTTAAAGGTATCATTATGTTTTTGGACCAAAAGGCATTGAGAAGTTGCAAGCTTTTTTATTTTTCATTCCTGATTTTTTAAAAAATGGGGACATCCGCTGACCAGCACCTAAATCTGTGTAGCACTCTACGGGAGATAGGAAGAGGAGGGAAAAGATTCAGAATCAAGGAAGTGAGAAGGGAGGACATTTTTCAGTTTTCTAGCTTACTATTTACAAAGGAATAGCTGGATGTCGCAGTTCAGAGCCCCCACGTTGCACAACTGCAGAGAGCTCCATGGTGCCTCTGGGAGCAGCGACCTCATCACTATTTACCCTCTAAAACATAAACTTGAAGTCTGTTTTTCAGAGTAAGCTTATGGTTCATTCACACCAGAATCACCAAGGTGCTTGTTAAAATGCAGATTCCTGGCCTACTGAATCAGGTAACGGGCACTAAGAGTCAACATTTTTGATAATACCTGAACTGATCCTTACCAACAACAAAATCTGAGATCCCATTTGAAGCAGATTTATTTCACAGCATTTAAGTTATAAAATTCTACTAAAAAAGGTACTAAACACACACTAAACATATACTTAAAATGTATTTTACTTTCTGTTCCAGAACCTGATTTTTGTTCTTTAAGGCCTTATTTACTTCCTTGTCCATGCCCCTTGCTTACACGGATGGCACTGTGGCCAAGCAGGCTTGGGAGGTGCTGGAGGGAGAGAAGTTTGTCCAAAAGGGGTACATGGAATGAAACATGGACTTCTTTTTAAGTCTGCTGATGTTATGTAAATACAGATGTGCGGGAATTTTCAGTCTGTCAAAGTTATCAACGGTTATTTGATATTAGATATTTATAGTATGTGCTAGGATATTTTTAAAAATCCATTCTGTTCTTTTGAGATCTAATTTTCACTTTTCCTATTTGTGCAGCTATTTTAAAATACACACAAGCACAGTTCAAACATACAGGCTATTTCGGCTCAGTGATTTCTTGAATCACACCTAAAATCCAAGGAAAGTGAGAGTGTCTCAGAGTGAAGGCAGTTTTTTTCTTTACCAGAAGACAATCAGCACCATCTAGTGGATACAAATAACCTCTTCTTGAATTCAGAGCAATGATGTAAGAGAGCAGGCGTTGGAACCCGAGTTGAAACCCCAGGGCTAATTAATTCACAAATGACCTTGGAAAAATTACTTAATCATTTTGGTGCTCTGCTTCTCAACTATAAATCGAGATAATAATAATGCCAACTCATAGAATGTTATGAAATGGAGTGAAATGATGCATCTAAGGCATGTCTTAAACACTTGGTACAAGTAATTTTTTAATAACACTAAGCAGAGATTCATAGGAGATAGGAACTGTCCAGTGGCACACACTATTCCCTGCCCTTCAAAAGAAATGGCTGTTTAATCCGCTTTGTAGAACCTATGATATGAAGCTTAATGAGATTCCTCTCCTACCATATTGTTACACTTGTTTGAAGTTTATGGCGAGAAAAGGGAAATGGTAGTTGGAGCCTAGATGGAAAACAATGTGCACTCTTCCATTCATTCCCATCTGACTCCACGCAGAAAGAGGATGTCAAGAGTAGGGAGAGATTGAAAACAAAAACCAAAGTGAACTCTGAAACCAGCACTGCCATATGTCACCAACCTGGAATGAGACCAGAACAATTTTAGCTTAAAATATCTTGACTCTGGGAGAAATTTTTGTGAGTTATTTTGAAAGGCACAACACTTTCTAGAATATGTTTGTGGTTTTTGAGCACAGAACTACAGAAAACGCAGCATAGTAAAATATGATGCTCTCTGACATATCTGAATGGTAATCATTTTGAGGGTGTTATCTACACTAGCTGACACAGAAATATTTCAGGAAATTAAAAACAAATACACAACAAATACAATGTTTTTTCTTTTTTTTTTTTTGAGACAGGGTCTCACTCTGTTGTCCAGCCTAGAGTGCAGTGGCATCATCACAGCTTGCTGCGACCTCAAACTCCTGAGCTCAAGCGATCCTCCCGCTTCAGCCTCTCAGAGTGCTAGGATTACAGGCGTGAGCCAACAATACAATTTATTAAAGCTTGACCTCAACATACATACAGCCTCTCAGTGGGTGCCAAAATAAAGCAGCAGGAGGTAAACAAACAAAGTGAGAATTACAGAGACAGAAAATAATTCAAGATGACATGAGTTTTATGCAAAATATAATCAATGGGGACTTAGTCTGGAAAGGTTACAAACAGTGAAGAGTGCCTGGTAATTCTAGCACTCTGGGAGGCCAAGGTGTATGGATTGCTTGAGGTCAGGAGTTCAAGATCAGCCTGAGCAAGAGTGAGACCCCCCATCTCTACAAAAAAATAAAAATAAAAATAAAAAAATTAGCAGGGCATGGTGGCACACATTTGTAGTCCCAGCTACTCGGGAGGCTGAGGTAGGAGGATCGCTTGAGCCCAGGAGTTTGAGGTTGCAGTCAGTTATGATGATGCCACTGCACTCCAGCCTGGGCAACAGAAGGAGATCATGTCTAAAGTGAAAAGATACAAAATTTGTATTGAACCTGAATTTTATTTTCACTTACTTTACATGTGTTTTATGTAGCATGTATTTTAAGTGCAACAGTTTAAAAAAATGAAAATACCAGTAATCATGAGCATTGATCATAGCTCTGCTTTTTCTTAGTACCTCCCCACCCCCATCAAGAAGTCTGAAATGTATTGTTTTCTTAATGGACATCTTCAGTCACCAAAAATAAAAACTGGAAAGAAGGGGCCTTTCCTCATAGCATGTAAGAATCAGGCAGGCACTTGGAGATGATCTAGTCTGTAGCTACTCAAGCGGTTGTTGATGGAACAGTAGCACTGGCATCACCTGGGAGCCTGTTGGAGTCTTGGGTCCCACCTGACACTGAATCAGCATTTTAACAAGATTCCCTGGTGATTTGTCTGTGCATTAAAGTTTCATCAGCCCTAGATTTTCAGACTCTTTTGATCTCAAGATACAGCCATGGATGAGTAGCTTATGAAATATCCCAGGTGATTCTAATGTGCAATAGAGTTAAGAACTGCAAAACTAGTCCAAGCTCGTTTTTCAAATGAGGAAATTGTGGCCCACCAAAGTTTACGGGTTTACCTAAGAGCACCCAGCTGTTTAGTATCAGAATCTAAACAATGACATCTTGCTTCCTTATAAAAAAGTAAAGCAGGGTTGAGGGGACAGAAGGTAGGGAGTGTGGAGATGGGGACTATATTATTTTATAAAGAGTGGTTAGGAAAGGCCCTCCTGAGCAAGCAGACACCTGAGGAAAGAGAAGAAGCAAGACATATGGAAGGCTGGGAAATTGTATTTCAGGCAGAGGAAGCAGCAAGCTGGTGTGTGTATGTGTGTAATTACTTGTACTGAGGAACAACAACAAGGAGTAGTGTTTCCAAATTCCCAGCAGATATTAATCTTTGGGATGCAGAAACAGGAAATCCGAATTGCCAGGTGTTCTCAAAATCTTAAGGTATTCTTAAAATATTTCCAACCTTCTTCATATTCTTCACTCATCATTATGAGTATCCACATAAGAACTAGTAAATTTAGAAGTGTTTACAAGAACTGTAGGTTATACCAAATATTCAAATACTGGAAAACGCAGAGAACATTATTGGGTAGTATTGGAATAATGCAACATACAAATCTCCTAGCAAGATAAATAATATTACACAGAATCGCAGGTTGGAAGTTGCCAATTTAAGGATTTTGAACTCAAAGCAATTATTTCTTGGAATACTGCTCATAAAATTTGTATTATATAAAGTATATAATGAGTACCAACTTTTTAATATTTATTTTATTCACAAGAATGACTGCCAGCAGCAGACAGGGCCAGGAACCCATACACAAATGTGGCACCAGCTACAAGCAAGACTGACTGATTAGATTGTGACCATGTCTTTCCCAGGTGCTTCTGTGCTGGTTCCTGGAAATGCTGACCCCAACCTTCAAGACTGTCAGCATTTCCTGCTCTTACTTTCAACTAGACATTGGCGGATTTCTTCAGTATCTTCAACATCTCTATGTTGACTGCTAATCAAGTCAACATCTCTATGTTGACTTAATTCTCATAGGAGAATTAGTTTCTCCCATTTTCTTGATTTCTCAATTTTTTGTTTGAATTTGATATTTGGAAAAATGTGTAAAATTTCCTGAGAAATTCTGGGAAGAAATTCCTGTATATAAACACTGAGTACAGTGAGGCTGGAGCAAAGTTTACCAGGAGAAAGGAGGTAGGATTGGAGGTCAAAGAGGTAAAAGACAGCCTTGTCATTTAGGACCTGTGGGCACTGCAGGGACTCTAAGTGAAATGGTGAGCCACGGAGATTCCAGAGCAGAAGAATGACATGGTTTGGCCTAGGTTTTGAGGGCATGATTCAGGCTGCTGTGATGAAAATCTAAGTGAGGGATGATGTCAGTATGGACTTGAAAGGAAGCACTGAAGGTGTGATAAATGTTTGAATTCCAGATATGTTTTTAATGTGGAGCTTAAAGGATTTATAATTGATTGCAGAGTGTGAAAGGAAGAGAAATTGAGGATGACTCCAAGGTTTTTGGTCTGAGCCTGGCAGGATGGAATTACCATTTACTGAGATGGATAGGGAGTGGGGTGGGTTGGGGTGAGACGATGGAGAAGCAGTTTGTGTTTTGATGTGCTAAGTTTCTTACACATCTAAGAGGAAATGTCAAATAGCAGTTAGACAAAGGCGTCTGGAGTTAAAGGAAGAGGGTTGGGCTGGAGATAGGGATGCTGGATTCAGCAGCAGATGGATGGCATTTACAGCCAGAAGGTTTTACATCCAGCACTGGCCTAGACTGCAGCTGTGTTCTTTGGGCAACTCACTTAACCTATGACTATTTGCTCTGCTGAAAATACACATCCTACCTACCTAAAACAACGAGGACAAATGGGCCATCAATGTGAAAATGCCTTGTAATGTGTTGTTCGGACTGGAAAGCAGCATAAATTTGATAGTACTGGAGATGAAGAAAATCAGTTTGGGGACCTAGGGAAATAATTTTCATGCGCCGAGAATTAGAGACACTATGAAATAAAAGAAGGGGCAAGTAGCAATTATCCTTTTTGTACTGCGTAATCAATGTGTGTGAAATTAACATTTTTAAATTTACATAGCACCCACAATTTACCTATAGCGTCACATACATGATCTCTTCGACCTACACAACAGTCTTGTGAGGACGGAATTATTATCGTCCCCATTTTACGGAGGAGGAAAGTGAGCTCAGAGAAAGTGAGTAGCTGGCCTGGGGACAGCAATAGTGGGGGACAGAGCCATACAAGCGTCCAGATGTCCTGGCTCCGAATCCAAACTAAATACGAACAAAGCATTCCTTAGCCCCACCGTCCGCCGCGAAGACAAAAAGCCACAGCAGAGCCGCGCCAGCTCCCCCGCCCTGTCAGTCTTCCTCGCACCCTCTACCCCCAGGTTCCATTTCCGGTGGTACAGCCCTTTTCTCCTATCGCGAGATTGAAGGCTTGTGTTTCTGGTTGCCAGGGGAACAGCGTTCCCAGAGGCAGGAGGAGGGCTTGGGACTGGCAGTTTCTTCCACCTTCAGAGAGGCTCCGGTGGCGGGAAAGACCCATTCCTTTTGGGGAGAAGTGGGTGACGCCGCGACTGTCAGCGGCGCGCTTCTGCGCCCGTCAGAACTCCGACAACTGGCCGATAGCTTCCCGAGGCCCTGTCTGGAAGGCCAGGGACAGCAAGGGTGAGGAGCGGACCTCCATCGCCGCGCGACTCGCCAGTGAGAGGGCGGGGCGGTGTCGTGTCAGGCTGCTTGGTGCGAAGATTGGCTGTCAGGGAGAGCGGGCAGGGCCAATGAGAGGGCGGGTCCTATCCCGGGGGCGGGCCAAGCAGGGGTAGGGCCAGGCCGGAAGAAAGCGCGCAAGTCTGAGCCCTGGGGGGCCTACTGCCTCTGCGAAGGCTCATTCGTTTGGGTATATCCTGGATGCAGGCTTCCCACATTCTTGACATTATTAGGTTTGGTACCGGGGACTCATATCTTCCCGTGCCTTCCAGCCGCTAAGTTCTAGAAACAATCATCAGTCATTTAAACTAGACTTAACGGCAAAGCATACAAATAGGTATTTCATGGGAAAAAAAACAATGGCCAGTAAACATCTGACTAGAGACTCAGCTTTTCTCGTAAAGAAATATAAATCAAACCTACATATACCTTTTGACACCTATCAGATTGTAGAAGATGAAAAGCCTTTGATGATAACCAGATGGGCCCCAGGCCAGTGCGGGGAAACAGGAAACTTTCATGTCATCATACCCTGTTGGTAGCGGTGTAATTTGGCACAGCCTTTTGGGAGGACAATATGGCAGACTAAGACTACCAAAATTTGAAACGCGAATGTTCTTTGTCTCAGCAATTTTAATTTATCTTGTGGATGTATGAGCATACCTAAAGAAAGATTGGTACAAAGATGGTAACTTAAAATGGAGGTATGATTTACATATGGTAAACTTCACCCTGTTAATGTACAGTTCTATGAGTTTTGACAAACGCATACAGTTATGTAATTACTACCGCAATCAAGTTCCAGAACAGTTTGATCTTCCTCTCAGAATCCCCTAGTACTCTTTGTAGTTAACCCCTCTTAGCCCCAGTCCTGGGAACCGCTCAAAAGTTTTCTGTTCCTATAGTTTTGCCAATTCCACATGTCATATTGTTGGAAGCAATCTTCATGTAGACTTTTGACTCTGACTTCTTTCAACTTAGTATAATGTAGTTGATATTCATCCATGTTCCATGTATTAGTTGTTTGTTCCCTTAAATTGCTGAGTAGTAATCCATTGTATGGATTTACTGTAGTTTATCTATTCCCTACTTGAGGGACATTTGGATTGTTTCCAGTTTTTAACAATTATTAATGAAGCCACTATAAATATTCATGTACAGGTTGTTTTTGTGTGAATATATGTTTTCATTTCTTGGGTAAATATCTAGGAATGAGATTGTGGGGTCATATGGTAAGTGTATGTTTAACTTTATAAGAAACTGCAAAGAAGTTTTGAAAAGTGATTGTCTTATTTTCCATTCTCACTGGCAATACATGAGAGTTACAGTTGCTTCCTAACTTTGTCAGCAGTTGGTATTGTCAGTTTTTTAGAAAATTAATTTTTGCCACCAAATAAGTGTATAGTGGTATCTCATTATGGTTTTAATTAGAATTTTCCCAAGGAATAATGATGTTGAACATCTTTTCATCTGCTAATTTGCCATGCATACATCATCTTAGGTAATATGGCTGTTCAAATCTTTTGTTTTCTTATTATCGGGTCTTGATACTTCTCTATATATTCTGGATACAAGTCCTTTGTCAGATATATGTTTTGCAAATATTTGCTCCCAGTCCTTGGGTTTTGTTTTCCTTTTCTTAACAATTTCTTTTGAAGAGTGTAAGTTTTAAATTTTGATGCATTCCAATTTATCAATATTTTCCTTTATGAATATGTTTTTGATGTTTCCAGGAAATCTTTGCATAACCCACAGTCACACATATTTTTTAGAAATTTTAGTTTTAAGTTTTACTTTAGGTCTACTACCAATTTTGAGTAAGTTTTTTTTTTCTCTGTGAGTCTTGATTTTATTGCCATTGATCATTTATATGCTATTTTAATTACTATACCAGCAGTCTAGGAAATTCATGTCTTCTTGGCTTCAGAGTCCTTCCTAATAAATCAGGAAATATTTTTATTGAGTGTTTACCATGTGCTCACTTCTAAATATGATATTCTCATAGATTATGTTTTTTGTTTTTTAAACATTTTTAATTGACAGATAATAATAGTTGTACATATTCATAGGTTACATAGTGATGTGTCAATGCATATAATGCATGGTAATCAGATTAGGGTAATTAGTATTTACAGTATCTCAAACATTTATCATTTCTTTGTATTGGGAACATCCTTCTTCTAGCTATTTGAAACTATGCATCATTGTTAACTATAGCCATCTTACAGTGGTACAGAGCACTAGAACTTATTCCTCCTATCTAGCTGTAATTTTGTTTCCTTTAATGAATTTCTGCCTTTGCCTCCCTTCCCCCTACCCTTCCCAGCCTCTAGTATCCTCTGTTCTACTTTTTACTTCTGTGAGATCAGCTTTTTTTTTAGCTTCTTCATATGAGTAAGAATATGCAATGTTTAACTTTCTGTTTCTGGCTTATTTCATTTAACATTATGTCCTCCAGTTCCATACATGTTGCCATGAATGACAGGATTTCATTCTTTTTAATGGCTGAATAGTATTCCATAGTGTATAACTACCACATTTTCTTTATCCATTAATCTGTTGTTGGACACCTGGATTGATTTCATATCTTGGCTCCTGAGACTAGTGCTGCAGTAAACATAGGGGTACAGATGTCTTTTTGATATAATGATTTCCTTTCCTTTAGATAAATTCCCAGTAATGAAATTGCTGGATCATATGGTAATTCTATTTGTAGTTTTTTGAGGGGCCTCCGTACTGTTCCCCATAGTGGCTGTACTAGTTTGCATTCCCATCAACAATGTAGGAGAGTTCCCTTTTCTCCGTATCCTCACCAGCATTTGTTGTTTTTTTGTCTTTTTGATAATAGCCATCCTAACTGGGATACCTTATTGTGATGTGAATTGCATTTCCCTGATTAGTGATGAGCATTTAAAAATATATTTGTTGGTCATTTATGTCTTTTGAGAAATCTCTGTTCAGATCATTTGCCCATTTTTAAATTGGATTATTTTTTTGCTGTTACGTTTCAGTTCCTTATATGTTCTGGATATTAATCCCCTGCCCAATGAGTAATTTGCAAATATTTTCTCCCATTCTGGAGGTTGTCTTTTCACTCTGTTGATTGTTTCCTTTGCTGTGCAGAAGCTTTTTAGTTTGGTATAATCCCACTTGTTTACTTCTGCTTTTGTTGCCTGTGCTTTTGAGGTCTTTTCCTAAAATCTTTACCCAGACCAATGTTCTGAAGTGTTTCCTCTGTGTTTTCCTCTAGTAGTTTTATCATTTCTGGTCTTATATTTAGGTTTTTGATCCATTTCGAGTTGATTTTTGTATAGGATGGGAGTTGGGGGTCTAATTTCATTCTTCTGTACGTGGATTTCCAGTTTCCCCAGCACCATTTATTGGAGAGACTGTCTTTTCCCCAATGAGTGTTCTTGGCACCTTTGTCAAAAATCAGTTGGCTGTAGATACGTGGATTAATTTCTGGGTTCTCTATTCTATTCCATCAGTCTATATGTCTCTTTTTATGCCAGCACCATGCCGTTTTGGTTATTACAGATTTGTAGTATATTTTGAGTAGTATGATACCTCCATCTGTGTTCTTTTTGCTCAGGATTGCTTTGCCTATGTGGGGTCTTTTTTGGTTCCATACACATTTTAGGATTTTAAAAATATTTCTGGGAAGAATGTCATTGGTATTTTGGTAGGGATTGTATCGAATCTGCTTTGGATAGTATTTTTATTTTAACAATATTAACTCATGATTCTGGAGCATGAATTGTCTTTATTTGTATCCTCTTTAATTTCTTTCCTAAGTTTTATAGTTTTTCTTATAGAGGTGTTCACTTCCTTGGTTAAATTTATTTCTAGGTATTTTATATTTTTTGTTGCTATTGTAAATGAAATTGCCTTCTTCATTTCTTTTTCAGCCGGTTCATTGTTCATGTATAGAAATGCTATTGATTTTTGTATATTGATTTTGTATCCTGCAGTTTTATTGAAGTTGTTTATCAGTTCTAAGAGTTTTTTTTTTTTTTTTTGGTAGAATCTTTAGGGTTTTCTCCATATGTTGTCTGCAAATAGGGACAAATTAACTTCCTCTTTTCCAATTTGGATACCTTTTATTTCTTTCGCTTGACTGATTACTCTCACTAGGACTTCCTTAAGTTTTCATATTATTTTTAATAGCAAATATTCTATATACAAACCAAGCGAGCTAATTAAAAAATGCTACATCTATTCACTGGAGTATTATGCTGTCATTTGAAAGCATGAAGTATATCTATAAATAATGATGTAGAAAAATCTCTTGAATGTATGTTAAGCCTGAAAAAGCAAGTTGCAAAGCACTATGCCATTTGTGTGTGTGTTTGTGTTGGGGAGGAGTAGGTGGGTATAAAAGAGAAAATTTGCATATGCCTGAAAAAATGAGGTTTACAAGAATCTATTAACACTGATTCTTGGGGTGAGGGGAATTTTGACTTTAAAGATTTTTACGTTCTTCTGTGTTATTTGATATTTTTTTCTCATAGGCAAGTATTCCTTATGCAATAAATAAATGTTTAACATAAAAAATTGACCATAAATACTTTTTGGACATAAATCATGAAAATAAATTAATTCTACTTTTTAAGGCTTGTTATCCATAATTACTAAATGGAAGACTCATTTTTAAAAATCCTTTTAGTCATCCAAAAATATCAAATTACTGCAGCCATATGTCCCCATTTTGGCTTTAAATCATCCATGGTGGTTGCATTTCTCACAAGCCTATATGAAAAATTTAATCTTGTTTTAAATGAATGTTATAAAAAGTTGGCTCTTGTTAGTAGTAATTTGCTGCAATTTAGAATATAGTCATATATCTATCTGTTTAACTGAGTAAATAATATTCTATTTTTAAAGTATTATAATGTCATAAGAAAATGCTCATCATGTAGTGTTAAGTGAAAAATATATGAGTCCTACTTTGTTGAAAAAGACATAGAGCAAAAATGGGAAAGAAATGTACCAATAGTGATTAGCTTAGGGTGGTAAGACGTTTGTTGGGTGATTTTTATTTATTTTTGAATACTTTTTTAGTAAATTATAGAAATCTTTCTGTAATAAATAATTCTTTAATTATGAATACAAGATATACTTCATGAAAGAATTCTAGAAGAAAATGTTGAAAAATCTCTTATAGACATCGGCCTAGGAAATTTACGAAGAAGACCCCCAAAGCAATCACAGCAACGACAAAAATAAATAAATGGGACCTGATTAAATTAAAAAGCTTCTGTACAGCCAAGGAAACAATCATTGGAGCAAATAGACAACCTACAGAAAATATTTACATGCTATACATTCAATAAAGGGCTGATAACTAGAATCTATAAAGAATTCAAGCAAATCAACAAGAAAAAATCAAACAACCCCATTCAAAAGTGGGCACAAGACATGAACAGAAATTTTTCAAAAGAAGATAGACTCATGGCCAACAAACATATGAAAAAATGCTCAACATCTCTAATCATCAGGGAAATGCAAATCAAAACCACAATCACTTAACTCCGGTTAGTATGGCTTTTATCAAAAAGTCCCAAAACAGCATGTTGGTGTGGATGCGGAGAGATGGGAACACTCATACACTGCTGGTGGGACTGCAAACTAGTACAACCTCTATGGAAAGTAGTATGGAGATACCTCAGAGAACTGGGAGTAGAACTACCATTTGATCCAGCAATCTTACTATTGAGTATTTACCCAAAGGAAAAAAAGACATTCTATAAAAAAGACATCTGCACTCAAATGTTTACAGCAGCATAATTCACCGGTTGTAAAGACGTGGAAACAACCCAAGTGCCCATCAATACATGAGTGGATTAATAAAATGTGAGAGGCCGGGCGCGGTAGCTCACGCCTGTAATCCTAGCACTCTGGGAGGCCGAGGCGGGTGGATCGTTCTGAGCTCAGGAGTTCGAGACCAGCCTGAGCAAGAGCGAGACCCCGTCTCTACCAAAAATACAAAGAAATTAACTGGACAGCTAAAAATACATATATATAGAAAAAAATTAGCCGGGCATGGTGGTGCATGCCTGTAGTCCCAGCTACTCGGGAGGCTGAGACAGTAGGATTGCTCGAACCCAGGAGTTTGAGGTTGCTGTGAGCTAGGCTGACGCCACGGCACTTGCCCCAGGCGAGAGAGACTCTGTCTCAAAAAAAAAAAAAATGTGAGATACGTATACCATGGAGTACTACTCAGCCATAAAAAATGATGAACTAATACCTCTTGTATTAACCTGGATGGAACTGGAGACCATACTTATAAGTGAAGTATCACAAGAATGGAAAAACAGACACCACCTGCACTCACCATTAAACTGGAACTAATCGATCAACACTTACGTGCACATATGGAAATAACATTCATTGGAAATCAGGCAGGTAGGAGGGGGAAGGAGAGGATGGGTAAATTCACACTTAATGGGTACAATGCACACTATCTGGGGGATGGGCACACTTTGACTCAAACGGTACAAAAGCAATTTATGTAACCAAAGCATTTGTACCCCCATAATATTCTGGAATTAAAAAAATTAGAAAACCAGAAAATACAGATAAGCAAAAGGTTAAAAAAAAAGGGCAGAAGAACATCCAAGAACCCACCAATCCAGAACTCACCACTCTTACTTCCTTGATGTGTGATCATCTTTTCAGGTACCTTTCTGTATATTCCTTTAATTAGAGAAATTGGACTTTTTAAATTGACAGTTTGTGTTTCTTTCTTTCTCTCTATTTTTGGATGTATGTATTCTTGTTTATGCCCTCAGTTTTCTATTAGAATTTTTTTTCTTATTGCTTGGTAAGAGCTCTATAAATATGTAAGTTTATTAATCTTTTGTATATCATCTATGTTGCATATATTTTCCTCAGTTTCTTGGGTGCCTTTTAATTTGACTTAAAATTCTTTTTTATGTTTGAGACTCAAGAGCATTAAATGTTATGAAATCAAATCTATTAGTCTTCTTTTTGGTTTATGTTCTTAGTCTCTTGCTTAATAAGTTTTTAATTCTCTAAGTATGTAAATTGTTTCCTTCCAGTCCCTTGGAAATATCGTATTTTACATTTATTTATTTTAAAATTAATTTTTACTTTTATTAAAGTAACATACATGTCAAAGTATGCAATAACATTTACAATGGAGGAAAAAAAAGAACATTCCTCGGTCTCATTCCGCAGAGCCAACCATCTTGAACTCTTCAATATTATGTTTAACTAATGTTTGGTTTTATCAGCTTTTGGACATTCTCTTTTATTTCCTATTATGACAAATTAGATTTCTTACACTACCCCCTTCCTTTTTGCACACTTCTCCTTACATACACTCAATATAATTGAGGTACAATATTTGGTTACATCAACCTTCAGTGCTTATGTAATTATAACTATTTACATATTGTCTGATTGCTTTTTTTCTTGTAAATGATTTATTTTTCCTGTGTAGTTTCCACATGGCAATTAAGATTTCTTTTCAAACACTCTCAAATACATCTGTAAGATCTTATTTCAATGCCCTTTATCCATACTTTTTTCTATTTGTCCAAATTCATAAGATAGTCTGCTAGTTGTATCCTCATCTATCTCAGGAACTGTATTTAATTTAATTTATTATTTTCAGGAGTTAACATAATAGAACAGACCTATTTCTAAAGCAAATTGAAAGATTTCTGGAGCCTTTTAGCTCCAGAAATGATCCAGGTCATTGATGGTTCCCTGTGCCTCTCTCTTTATTGACATGTATTATACTGGTGCTGCCGTGCTTCCGTCTCATTGCTCCCTCTGTGAGCGGCAATAAGTCTCCCTTGTCAGGCTGCTTAGGGCATTCACAAGATGTTTGGCCCTTTGGTGACTTATGCTTTTTGGTTGTGATGTGAAGGGCCAGGGTGATCCATCATCCCACAATAATAATGTCAGTGCCCTCCTGAGTGAGCCCAAACCCTTTTTTTTTTTTGAGACAGAGTCTCACTGTGTTGCCTGGGCTAGAGTGCCGTGGCATCAGCCTAGCTTACAGCAGCCTCAAACTCCTGGGCTCAAGCAATCCTTCTGCCTCAGCCTCCCGAGTAGCTGGGACTACAGGCATGTGCCACCATGCCCGGCTAATTTTTTCTATATATTTTTAGTTGTCCAATTAATTTCTTTCTATTTTTAGTAGAGACGGGGTCTCGCTCTTGCTCAGGCTGGTTTCCAACTCCTGAGCTCAAACAATCCGCCCACCTCGGCCTCCCAGAGTGCTAGGATTGCAGGTGTGAGCCACCACGCCCGGCCGAGCCCAAACCCTTTTGCAGAGTTTGAATAATGTTGAGATCAATCAATGCCTTTTTCATTTGCTGAGATGGGAAGAGTGGCCTACTGGGAAACTGATCTCTTAAACATCAGCTTTGGTGCATTGAATGGTTGGAGGCCAAATTGTATTATCCTTCTATGGACCTAGGAGGCGCCTGAGGTTGTTTATTAATATATCTGTGCTTCCTCCTATGCCCAAAGCTTCTCTGGATTCTCCTTCTGCTCTTCAAAAAAAGAAAGAAAGATGAGTCATTTTGTAGGGTAAGAAAAGGACATTGTTGTAGTAGAGGCAATTGTCTTTCTTCATTTTATTATAAGAGAAATGGTTTAATACATAATTGATAGGATTTAGGAAAGGATTTGTTGGAAGGCATCTATTCACATGTAAAGCTAAGTATTGAGAGGGCAAAAACTGGAATTATCCCTATTTCTTCCATTTTACTAAGCATGCATGTTACCCCAATATCACTGGACGGATCTGGAATGGTCCTGATCAAGGACACGGTTTGGAAGGATCAGTGTGCCTGCATTGCCCATGTCCTCCCTATAGCTTAAGCCACCCTGCCTGATATTTCTTGCTTTAGGAAACAGCACCGGGAATAGAACAGTCAGGATGGTGAGAGGCCTTTGGATGTTGTCACATGAAAAATAGTTAAAAGAGATTGGCAAAGTGCAGGCAGGTAATGAAAGTCTGTCCTCTAGTAAAGGAAGTAGGTTTTGTTGTCTTGCTTTACAGGGCAGAAGTAGAATTAGAAGGGGAGGGTTGATAAAATGAGAGCAGTGCCCTGGAGATAGGTACTTCATGAAAATGTGGCAGCTAGAAGGAAAGGAGAAATCAGAGCTGGGAGGGAAGCCCAGAATTAAGGCTGAGCTAGAGTGGGAAAGGCTAGAATAAGGAAGGGAAAACCAGAAGAAGGTAGCAGGGAGGCCTTAGCAAATCATTAAGACGAGGTCCATTTTGGTTGAGAGACAGAGGTGCCCCATGAGTGTTCCCTCAGGAAAGACCAAGGACACAGTAAATGTTTTCTCCTGGAGGCAGAGGAAGCCACCGAGATGACATTCACTTCTGCATTCTCTTTTAGCCACGTTCAGTATCTAACATCCTGGGCAGTATGTTTTGTGCCTACTGTGGCATAAGATTTAACATCTATACAAGATGTCTTTTGATGAAATTGGAGAACCCTTAAGTGTGACTTTGGTAGTAACATATGCTGATAACAAAGGCTCTGAGTAATTGGATATTAACACCAACTAATGAAACATTTAAATATCCAAGTCATTTTTTAATTTTTTGTTTGTTTGTTTCAGGATGTCAATGGATATTATAAAGGGAAACCTAGATGGAATTTCAAAACCAGCCTCAAATTCAAGAACACGTCTTGGGAGCAGTAGTTCTAATGCTTCTTTGGAGGTGCTCTCACCAGAACCAGGGTCTTTCAAGGTAATTTGTTGCTTAGAAATGATTTAAACTCCTTCTCCCCAAATTTCAGCAATTGATGAAACCAAGGTTGTTGTTAACATCCCATTTGAAGTTTTCTTTTTAGAGCATGTGTTCAGGGAGCGCTTGCAGATTTCTTGGATTTTACTCCAGATTATTTAGTATGAAGTACTCTGGCTGTTTCCTTCCTTCCTTCCTCTGCCCCTACCTCGCTGCCTCCTCAGTTCCTTCCTCTTTCCCTTCATCTCTCCCTCCTTGCTTCTTTTCTTTCTTTTTTTGGAGTGTTGTTTATTTGTCCACATTGTACTTTGTTAAGGCTGGTGTGTTGACTTTTTTTTTCTTTATAAGGCAGCTTTGTATTCTAACATCTAATATTCCACCACTGAAAAAGATTCAGTATATAAAAAAAATCATTTGGTAAAGGCCATGTAGTGTATAGATATATAGTTGTTAGGTGTATTACCTGACCATGGCCTTCTTTTCTTTAGTAGTCTCTTTTTCTTAAAATATGTAGACTTGATGTTTTAAAAATAGAATCTGTTTTCTCATCTGTGATATGGTACAATTTATTACTTTCAAGGTTGTGGGAAACAAAAATTTTGAACCTTATAGTGAAAAAAATCTTTGCAAGTTAATGAATCCATACTCATATATTCTTTTGATTGATGGACTGGACTCAGCATTAGGGAACTGTTAAGTTTTGTCTATCATGATTTAGTGCAGGCAATAGCATTCTAGGTATTTCAAGCAGAAAGGGATTGAGTACAAGAATTCAGCTCCTCAAAACCAACAGAAGGCCAGCAGGAAAGGAAATCCAAGGAGGAGGCTTCCCTGGATTGTTGGTTCCCAGGTCACATCACCATGGCTGCAAAAAGAGCAGCAAAAAGAGCAGAAAGCTGCTACTGCTGCTTCTGGCACAGCCACAAGACTCTCAGACCACAGAGCTGGTGACTAGATATGCAGAGATGCCTGCCTTTGATATTTTTTGCCAACTTCCAAAGGAAGACGTTTCTACCTCCTATCTGCTTTCTAAATCTTGTACAAGTACATCTAATTGGATCATACTAACCTCCAGAACCCTAGCTGCAAGCGACTTTGGAAAACACAGTTTCTAGCTGAGGTCTCTGTTTTATTTCATCAAATCCTGCATCATTACTGTACTGTGTTAACTCTTACAGTTTTGTAATAATCACTGATATCTGGTAGGGTAGGTCTCCTATCTTATATTTTTTTTCAGGAATATCTTAGCTGTACTTGGCTTTTTGCTCATCTACATGTATTTTAGATTGATTTTTCAAGTCCTGAAAAATACTGTTGGAGTTTTGATTGAAATTGCTTTGATTTTATAGATTAATTTGGGGAGAATTTCTAATTTTATGATGTTAAATTTTTACATCTATTAACATTGTGTCTCATTTTATCTCTTATTAACTTTGAGTTTTTAATTTAAAAATTTACGGGCAGTAAAATTCACCTTTTGGTGTATTGTTCTATGAATTTTGGCAAATAGATTGAGTGATGTAACCATCATCACAATCAAGATATAAACCAATTCCATCATCCCTCAAAAAAATTTCCTCATTTTACTTCTTTGCAAACAATCTCCTCTCATCCTTAATCCCTGACAATTACTGATCTATTCTCCTCTCACTTTAGGTTTTCCTTTTCTGGAAGGTCATGTAAATGGAATCGTGTAGCTTTTCAGTCTGGTTTTTATCATACATACTACATTTGAGGTCTTGCCTCTCCATTGGACTGTGTTTGCTTCCAATGTGACTCTCACCACTGTGCGTAGACACCCCAGGCCTGTGATCCCCACTTTTTCCTGGCCCAGCCATGGATGTCTTTTTTTATTCTCTCTTAGGAAAGCTGTGCCAAGCTGGTGTTTTCAGAATGAACTTTGCTAAAATGTAAAGGGAAACCAAAATGAAGTAGAAAAACTGGGACTAGCATAAAAATAAATAAATTACTAAAACACAGGATTCTGATTAGAAGACTTTCATTAGGAACCATATCTCAATTCAGACTAGCTACTTTTTTTTAAATTTCAAAATATTAAGGGGGTACAAACATTTTTGTTACATGGATATACTATATAATGCTGAAGTCAGGGCTTTAGTGTGCCAGCCACCAGGATAGTGTCATTGTACTTGGTGGGGAAGTTTTTAACCTCCCCCACTCCCACCTACCCCCTTCTTATTTTACATTGTCCTTTATGTCTCTTTGTGCCAATGTGTACCCCTCGTTTACCTCCCATGTATTAGTGACAACATGTGGTGTTTGTTTTTCCATTCCTGAGATACTTCACTTAGGATAATGGTCTCCATTTCCATCCAAGTTGTTGTGAAAGATACCATTTCATTCTTTTTATGACTGAGTTGTACTCCATGGTACTCCATATACCATATTTTCTTTATCCACTCATGAATTAATGGGCACTTAGGTTGATTCTCTATCATTGCAATTGTGAATTGTGCTGCAATAAACAGTAATGAATTGTGCAGGTGTATTTTTGATAAAATGATTTTGTTTTCTTTAGACGATACCCAGTAGTGGGATTGCTGGATCGAATAGTAGGTCCACTTTTATCTCTTTGAGGAATTTCCATATTGTTTTCCATACAGGTTGTACTAGTTCGCAGTCCCACCATCAGTGTATAAGCGTTCCTTTTTCTCTGCATCCATACCAACATCTATTGTTTTTTGACTTTTTGGTAATGGCCACTCTGACAGAGGTAAGGTGGTATCTCATTGTGGTTTTAATTTGAATTTCCTTGATGATTAGTGATGTTGAACATTTTTTCATGTTTTTTGGCCATTTGTGTATCTTTTTTTGAAAAAAATTCTGTTTGTGTCTTTTGCCCTCTTTTTAACGGGGTTGTTTTTTTTCTTGCTGATTTGTTGGAGTTTTTTTGTAGGTTCTGGATAATAGTTCTTTGTCAGATGCATAGTATGTGACTGTTTTCTCCCATTGCCTCTTTATTTTGTTGATTATTTCCTTTGCTGTGCAGAAGGTTTCTAATTTAATTAAATCTCATTTATTTAGTTTTGTTGCTGCTGTATTTGCCTTTGGGGTCTTAGTCATAAATTCTTTGTCGAGGACCGTCTAGAAGAGTTTTTCTTATGTTTTCTTCTAGAATTTTTGTGGTTTCATGCCTTACATTTAAGTCTTTAATCCATCTCGAATTAATTTTTGTATATGGCGAGAGATAGGGGTCCTTTTTCATTCCTCTACATGTGCAGACTAGCCACTCTTCAAGCATTCATAGCAACATGTGGCAAGCGGCTTTGGTATTGGACAGCTCAGCTCTAGATCTCTGACTTTCTATCCGAGTATAAGCTCAAGGAGCAGGGTCCATCATGCCTCATCCCCAGAGCCTGGCAGATAGCAGTTCTCTTCAGGTCTGATTTAGACCCTTTTCCATTATTGCTAGAGAATGGTAAAAATATTAAATTCAATTGTGTAGTTAAATTACACTTAATTAATAAGTGTTATATTTCTAGAATACTTAATGCCAGTGTATGTTTTTATGTATGTCCTCACATATGCTTCTATGAGTGTTAAAATATTCTAGAAATATAAAGTTTTAAAAAATAAATTATTTTTTAGAAACTGCTTTTTGGGAAATTATTTTTAGGTTGATACTACAAGCAAGTTGAACTGTGATAAAGAGGACCACTCAGACAGCAGTAATACAGAAGAAAGAAGAAATAGTAACGACAATAAAGGGGAAAATTACTTTGAGAAAATAAAATTGGCCAAAGAGGGGTCAGATGAAGATCTGGATTTGGTTCAACATCAGATAATCCCTGAGTGTTCAGGTAGGATAATCACTAGGTGATTGGCTAATGATAATTACAGATGATATATTAAAGTATTAGAATTAGATGTGTTTTTATCAGCTAAGTAGAAATAATAAACTAAAAAAAGGGAGATATACTTTTTGTGAGCAAGCAATCACTTTTTATTTATAAGAATATTAAGAGCCCTTAAATATACTTAGAAATATAATAAAATATGCTATTTTATGTAAGTGTTATTGTGGTCATTTTATTAATACATTAATCAAGTAGGAAGTATTTCTGCTTTTTTATGACATGATTTATTGATTTTTTTTGATGCCTACTATTGTACAATAAAATGTATCCTATAATTTGTAAATGCCTTTTTGGGGATAATCCCACTCAATCATAATAACATTTTGATTTTAAAAGACTACCTTTTTTCATAGTATTACATTATTATAATTCTGGTCAGATTGAATTAAAACACTGGTTCCCAAAATGTGGTCTGCAGAGCCCTGGGGGTGGTGGTTGTCTCTAAGACCCTTTCAGGGGCTCTCTGAGGTGAAAACTGTTTTCATAGTAACACTGAGATGCTATTTGCCTTTTGCCTACTGTATTGACTTTTGCACTGATGGTACAAAAGTAACGGTGGGCAAAATTGCTAATGCCTTAGCGTGAGTCAAGACAATGGTACCAAAGTGTACTGGTAGTCATTGTATTCTCTGTATGCAGGCCCTGGCGGGAAAAAGAAATAGCCAGTGTCATTCAAGGATGTCCTTGATGAAATAGTGGAAAATATTAATTTTATTAAATCTTGACCCTTGAGTATACATCTTCTTAATATCCTGTGGGGCAAAATGGGAAATACACATAAAGCAATTCTGCCACATACCAAAGTGTGAAGGTTGTTTTGAGGGAAAGTATTCGTGTGATAGTTTGAATTGAGGCCTGCACTGGCCACTCTTTTAATGGAACACCACTTTTACTTGAAAGAACGACAGATGGACAAACTATTATCATTCAGACTTGGATATTTCATAGCCTTTTTTAAAAAATGAAGTGAGCCTGTTACTTGCTGCCAATGATAAAATTTGAGCTTTCAAGTGAAAATTAGAATTTTGGAAAACTTGTGTATGTCACTGTGAGCTTGATAGCTTCCCAGTACTTAGACTTTTCTTATAAAAATCAGTGGTGGGTCAGGCGCGGTGGCTCACGCCTGTAATCCTAGCACTCTGGGAGGCCGAGGTGGGCGGATTGTTTGAGCTCAGGAGTTGGAAACCAGCCTGAGCAAGAGCGAGACCCCGTCTCTACTAAAAATAGAAAGAAATTAATCGGACAACTAAAAATATATAGAAAAAATTAGCTGGGTGTGGTGGTGCGTGCCTATAGTCCCAGCTACTTGGGAGGCTGAGGCAGAAGGATTCCTTGAGCCCAGAAGTTTGAGGTTGCTGGGAGCTAGGCTGACGCCATGGCACTCTAGCCCGGGCAAAAAAGTGAAACTCTGTCTCAAAACAAAAACAAACAAACAAAAAATCAGTGGTGATATTAACAAATGTGATTTTAAAATATTGTGTAATAAAATGTGTCAGTATTTTGAAGGTGTGCATAATTCACTTAACTATTATTTTCTAAATGATCAATGCAGAGTAAAAGATCCTTTCTTTATGTGAAATACGGATCCATGGATTTTAATGGACAAATCCAAAAAACTCACTGATACGGTTATAGATTTCACATTACAACTAACCTTTAAGAAACTACCCCTGTCAAGTTTTGGTGTAGTATCAAAGAAGAATATCTGATTATCTGAATAGGCTATTAAATTTCTCCTTCCTTTTCCAACTACATGTCTGTGTGAGGCCAAACTTTCTTTATATACTTAAACCAAAATAGCAGATTGCAATAGATTAACTGTAGAAGCAGATATGAGAATCCATTAATTCTATTAATCCATTAATTCTATTAATCTAGCTGTTTTAATTAATTTAATGAAATTAAAATGTTTAATATAAATTTTTAATTTGTATTAAACGTTTAAACATTGCAACTCTTACCAGTATTTTTTTTGGAGAGTATAGTTATTTGTCATAAAAATGTGATATTTATGTTAACATCTGATTAGTAATAGCATGCTTATTATTATTTTAAAATGAAATAAAAAAGATAGAAAAAAATAAAATGAATTAATAAGTGAATATTTATACTATTTTTCAGTTTTAATTTCTGATATGGTAGTTATCGATAGATATAACCCACATAAATAAAAGCTACTTTGAGTTCTCAGTAATTTTGAAGGCTATAAAGGTGAGCGGATGAAACATTTGAGGACTGCTAATTTAGAGTATGTTTGGGATGAGATCAGCTCTCAAATTTAGGTCAGGCGAGTCAGGATTACAGTTATCAGGAAACAAGACATTATAATTGAGATTAGCTATTGGCCTAGTTTATATTGTGTTTGTTTGTATTGTTTCAGTACTGCATGAGTTATTTCAGAATCCTGCTATGTGTAGACTACCTATGTACATGGAGCCTGAGAATGCTAGGATTGACAGCTGGGAATTATACTAGAACTAGAGGCTGCTACTTTTGAAGTACCTAAGCAATAAGATTGGAGGAGCCTCCTTATTAATATGATCAATATTGTCTTTCCTCAAAACAATATCTCCTTTTTTTCCTTCAAGAGGAAGTGATGTACATTTGTTGGGAAATATCAGTGAACTCTTTGGATTTTCAAAAGTTGCTGAGTTTGGCTTTACTTAGCACAATATGCCAGTTCTAATGCTCTAACCTGGGTGGCTGAGACTTAATATCTGAGCATTCGTGCTAACTGCCAGATGATCAGCTTTCATCACATTTCATAGAGGGAGTATCACCTGGTGGCTAAGAGCTTTGGCTCTGGAGTCAGACAGATTTGGTTGGAACCTGATTCTGCCATTTAATGGTTATATCACCTTGGACATGTATGTAACTCACTTACAAATTAGGCTCAGTTTACTAATTTATAAAATGAGAACAATGAATATACCACCTCACAGGGTTATGATGATTAAATGATATAATATATATAAATAAAGCACTTAAAACTGTGCCTATCAGGTAACTCTATAAATGTTAGTTATCATTATCATTAATCATAAGTTAAAACTTATAACGACAAAAGTTCTAAAGAGTCCTTAATTTCAAATATGTTGCTGTCGATTATTCTGTAACTCAAGAACCTTTTTGTAATACTTCAAGAAATTAGAACAAATAGAAGGAGCATAGAAAAAAAGATGTCTAGCTACATGGAGTACTTGTTTAAGTTTGTCTCTTCTATATGAGAACCACTTTGTGTCACTTACATACTACTTTTTACTATAGCTATTTGTATATATGCCTTCTCTTTCAGTTACTCTGAAGCAGCTTCAGGATGGGGTCTGTGTCTTATTCCTTATTTCCTATTTGTTTGTGATGAGTGTAGAAGGTATAGCAGAATGAAGGAGAAACAATTTGGGATTTAAAATCATAAGAGACCCATTTCTGAGTCCAGTGCTATAATTTATTAGCTATTTGAAAAGACTCAGTTATCTCAACTGTGAAGTAGAGATGTCTATTTCACAGGGTTGTTAGATGAATATATAAAGAATACACATGAAAGCGCCTTGTAAATCAGGCAACATGACACCAATGTAGTAGTTATTACCATCAGCCATAAATATTGAATGAAAGAACAAATAGTAGAAACAAAATAAAACTTCATGTTTTTCCTAAACTTCAAACCCATTCTTACTTTCAACATAATGTAGATGAACCCAAATTAAAAGAATTAGATTCTCAGCTTCAAGATGCTATTCAGAAGATGAAGAGACTTGATAAAATATTGGTGAAGAGACAAGATAGAGAAAAAGAAATTAAGAAGCAAGGGCTAGAAATGAGAATAAAGCTATGGGAAGAACTTAAGGTAAGAATTGTCTAACCTTATGCTGACATGTAAGAAACAATTTCCTCTAAGATGAGTAAGAAAAGCATAGACTGCGGGGGTGGTAATGCGGTCTGCCTTTATGGCTTTATTTTGTGGAAGTAGGGGCAGTGATGTGTATATGTGTATGTGTGAGGGGGCAGTGGGGGTGATAATTTTCTGGAACCAGAGAAGTTAGCTTGGTCTGCAGCATTCCAGATTTGGGCGCTGCACTGGTGTGTTCATTCCCCCAGGGATGGGCCCAGTAGACCTCTCTTCCTAGTGTTTGGCTGGGACTCCTCCGTCTCTGGAATAGGAAGGGATGTAATGGCTACTTTCATCAAGTATGTATATCTGCTTTTTCTTCATCGACCTTCCAGTTTGGAGATACAGAGACAAATACACAAAAGTTTAACCCTGTGGATAGCATTATTTGAGCAAAACTTTGTGATGAACAAGTTTAGGAGTTCACTGTTTCGTGTGCTGGTCAAGATTTCTTCAGGAAGCTGTAAAATGCTTGAGGTCTGGGACCATGTTCCATTTGCTTCTGTGTCAACAAATTTCTGTGCTTGATTAACTTTCCTTGGCCTCCTTGGATGTCTTATTCTCTATAGTATGGAGAGGTTGAATTGAGTAGATGTTGGCACTAACTTGATGTATAGCCATTGGCTCATATTTGAATTTTGTGCCTCAAAGGAGAGTACCTTTACATAAGTAACCTGTAATAAGAGATTGGTTGTTTTTGATAAAGCCCTTCTTGATTAGTTGACTGACTTCTGTAAATTTTAGGAAAAAAAGTTAGCCTATCAATTTTTCCTATTGAATCTCAAAGCAAGTTTTTATTTCCTTTGAAACAAGAATTATAAATGGAAGCATAATAAAATACAGTACCAGTCTTGAAATGTCTGAAATTTTACTTTGATGGCAATACCTTTAGATTACTCATTAGTTATAAAAATATCAAGCAGAAACTTTAGGATACTTTAAGCAAGGTAATTATCATATAATGATAGGCATATACTACAACTTTATCTGGTAATTCCCATTGACAGAATTTTGCAGGAACAAGAAACATTTATACATTTCCTAATTAAGGAAATAAAAATGGCTTGATCCTTCTTGTTTGCATTGTACACGATTGGGAACTATGTTGAAAGAAAAAACATCAATGAGTATAGTTGCCACCTTTGCCCATATTTAAATTTAAATTTTTCTTTCATTAGTCTGCAAAAAATAGCGAAGCTTTGCAAAGTAGTGAGGAGATGGAAAATACAAAAAAATTTTTATCTCTGACTGCTGCATCTGAAGAAACTGTTGGTGAGTAGATTGAGATGTCATTTATTTTTTGTTTTTATCTCAGAGGCTTAGAATATTTGGATTAACAGAAAATTCCCAATCCATTTTTTCCTTCTTATTCTTTGTCAATTTGACTTTTCTTTAGGGGAAATAATTGATCACATTAGGTAGGATTATATGGAACTACTCTGAACTTAGGTATGTTTCAGTGTCTTTAAGGGTTTGTATCAGCTCAATGGTGAGGCAGACAGGGTGGGAAAAATTGGGATATAGACAAAATATGTCTTTGCCTTTACTTTCTGTCCTTGTTAGATGTCTCTAGACACTCATTTTATGCAGACAGTTCCTGTAACTGCCTAGGATCCTCTCATAAGGTATCACTCAGGCCTGTGCGACCCTTTCATAGAAATCCATTATTCATTTGTGGTATTTCTTATTCTCCCACAGCCCTACTTTTTGAGACCAGCCAATTAATTCTGCACATGTATTTCTACCTTTCCCTTTTGTCTGTATGCACATTTGTAAATATTTTTCTTCTTCTTTTAAAACAGAAATATTATGGAGTCATGTAACTCTTAATCCACTTACATAATTGTGAAAATTTTTAGGGATTGGAAACAGTTGGTATTTTTTGGTAGGATAGTTTTGAAATCCTTTGACCTACATTATATAGGTGGCCGTCTAGTTCTGCTTGGGCAGACTGGCTCTAAGTAGGGGCCTCTGATTTCTCTGAGAATACTGGGATCCTTTTGTCTTCTACAAAGCGAATATCTACCATTTTAGAATCTCAAGAACCTGATTCAGGTCACTGCAACTGCATGGAGCTTTGATATAAATGATATTCCTTCAGGTTTGTTTCTTCTGGACCCAGCATTGAGAGCTCAGAAGCTCCTTGGGCTTGAGAGATTTGGGTTTACAATGCACCAAATGTTGCTCCTTAAGATGATGGGTGCCTGATCTAGATTGCCCTCTCTATGACACAGGACTTTAAAAAAATGAACATTTCTAAGTTGATACTGGATAGATCTATGTCTAGATTTTCCTTCTTGAAATCTACCTTGCCATTTGTATATCCCAATTGAAACACCAAAAAATATTAGCCTGTCTATATTAAAATCATAGATCATTTACTTTCTGCATCTTCTGTTTTGTTACAGAGGTAACACGTGTAATCTATATTAGAAAATAATGTTCAACAAAAGAAAAAATTACCATCTAAATTCTCAACTTGCAGAGATAATCACTATTGAAATTATCTTTTGAGACATGTTTAATGCAAATATCCATATATATATTTTAAGAATAAAAATGGGATCAAATTATATATATGGTGTTTTGTAACCTTTTTTTCACTAATTTGTATTTCGTGAGCCCCTTTAGCTGGCAAAAAATAAATCTGTGTGGTGGTTTGTTTCCAGGGTGGCTGCCCTTGGTTCCTTCCCTCTATGCACATTCATTCTATTCTTCATTTAGAGATGGATTCTATTTCTCCCTCCCTTTTCTGTCTTGGCTAGGCTGGGACAACTTTGACGGCTATATTACAGTGGAAATGATACATGTCATTTCTAGGACTAGCCTTTAGGAAGACTGGCTGTTTCTTCTTCTCTTAGAAGGCTCACTCAGAGGAAAGCCAACTGTTATGGAAGAGGTCAGTCTACCCTGAGGCTGCCACGCTATGAGAAAGCCCAAGCAAGCCATATGGAGAGGCTATGCAGAGAGAAAATGATGCTGGCCAATTCCTGGCTACAGTGATTTCAGTAGTGTCCCCCTCAAATTGATGTCTACCTGGAACCTCAGAGGGTGACTTCATTTGGAAATAGAGTCTTTGCAAATGTAATTAGTTAAGATGAACTCATACTGGATTAGGGTGAGCCCTAAACCTCATGACTGGTGTCCTTATAAAAAGAGAAGAGGACACAGAGACACAGAGACACAGGAAAGAAGGCCACGTGAAGACAGAAGCAGAGATTAGAGTGATGTAGCTACAAGCCAAGGACTGCCAAGAATTGCTGGGATCCACAGGAAGCTAGGAAGACACAAGGAAGATTTCAGATGGAATGCTCTGCTGATACCATGATTTTAGATATCTAAATTCCAGAACTGTGAGAAAATAAATTTATGTTGTTTTCAACCACTGAGCCTGTGGTAATTTGTTATAGCAGTCCTAGGAAACTGATACACTGTTCCAACAGACTCAATGCAGGCTCCAGAGATGTGAATAAAGGAGCAACCTGGGATATTTCAGTCCCAGCAAACACCATGTAGAGAATAACTAAGGCTGGACATATGGCCCCAGTTGACCTACTCCAGACATCTCCCGCCAAATGGAGCCACCCAGCCAGCTGAGGCCCCCGTTCATGAAGGAGCAGAAACAAATTGTTCCCGCCGTGTCCCTCAAATTCCTGACCCACAGAAACATGAGCATGATAAAAGGTTCATTGTTTAATGCCATTAAATTTTTTTCAAATTTCATTGTAAATTGACAATTTATAATTGTATATATTAATGGGGTACACAGTGATGTTATGATTTATGAATACAATGTGGAGCGATTAAATCAAGCTAATTAACATATCTATCACCTCAAATACTTAACACCTTTTGTAGTGAGAATATTTAAAATTTACTCTCTCAGCAATTTTGAGTATATTATTATTAACAATTATAATCAATACTATTAATATTATTATAATTAATGTTTATTAAATTTATATATGATATAGTTATATATTAGTAGTTATATGTAGTTATGTAAGTTATATAACTATAGTTATATATTAATATAGTTAATATTAATAACTGTGCAATAGATCTCACAAAAGCCCTTATTCCTCCATCTTACTGAGACTTTGTACCCTTTGACCATCGTCTCCCTAGTCTCCTGACTCCCCAGCCTCTGTAACCGTCATTCTATTTTCTGCTTCTGTAAGTTTGATTGTTTTAGATTCCACATGTAAGTGAGAAATGTGATATTTGTTTATTTGTGCCTGGCTTATTTCTCTTAGCATCATGTTCTTTAATTCCATTCATGTTGTCACAAATGACAGAATTTCCTTCTTTCTAAGGCTGAATAGTATTCCATTGTGGATATAGGCTACATTTTCTTTATCCATTCATCTGGGTTTTTTTTGGAGGGGTTGTTTTTTAAAAATCTTTTTAATTTTTATGGATGTGCAATAATTGTGCATTCATTCACCTGTTGATGGACACTTAGGTTGATTCCATAACTTGGCTATTGTGAACAGTGCTGCAATGAACATGGGAGTGCAGATAATCTCTTCAATAAACTGATTTCAAATCTTTTGGATAAATACCCAGAAATGGGATTGCTGGCTCATATGATAATTCTATTTTATATTTTTGAGGAACCTTTGCACATTTTTCCATAATGGCTGTACTAATTTACATTCCAACCAGGAATGTATAAGAGTGATGCAGCCTCTCCACATCCTCCCCAACATACTATTTCTTTGTCTGTTTGGTAGTAGATAGTCTAACAGGTGTGTGATGATATTTCATTGTGGTTTTTAATTTACATTTCTCTAATGATTAGTGATGTTGAGCATTTTAAATATATTTTTGTATGCCATTTTGTTTTTTGCTTTTTATTTTGAAATAATTTTAAATTTACAGAATAGTTGCATAAATGCAGAGTTCCACATGGCTTACCCAATCTTATATAACCACAGTACAATGATCAAAACCAAGAAATTAACATTATTATAATACTATTAATTAAACTACAAACCTCCTTAAAAATTTACCAGTTTTTCCACTAATATCCTTTTTATTTTCTAGTATCTAATCCAGGGTCCCATGTTGCATTTAGTTGTCATATCTCCTTAGTGTTCTCCAATCTGTGATGGTGCCTCAGTATTTCCTTGCCTTTCATGATCTTAATCCTTTTGGAAGGTACTGGTCAGTAATTTTGTAAAATGTCCTTCAATTTTGGTATGTGTGAGGTTTTCTCATGATTAGAAGAAAGTTACGCATTTTTGGCAAGCATATCCCGGAAGTTATGCACCCTTCTCAGTCAATCATGCTCAGGGTAAATAATGTTGATGTATGTTAGCAGTGATGTTAATCTTGATCACTCAGTTAAGGTAGTGTCTGCTGCCTTTTTCCACTGTAAACTTGATATTTTTCCTCTTGCAATTAATAAATATCTTGGAGGAAATACTTTAAGACTATGTAAATATCCTGTTTCTCCTCAAGTTTTTACCTATTAATTTTAGCATGAATCGGTAGACCTTACTTGCAATAATTATTATTGTATGACACTAAATTTTGGGTGAATTTTTAATGCAGCAGTAGATAACTGGAACAATTTGCATCAGCATTATTTTTAATGACTGTATATTAATTCATTAGATGGACGTGCCATCATTTGTTTAACTAATACTCTGCTGTTGAACATTTAGATTATTTCCTTAGTTTTTCATTTTTTTCAGTTATACGTAATGCTGCAGTGACATCCTTAGGCAATTACTGCAATTATTACCTTCTGTGGTAGGCTGAAATAATGGCCCTCCAAAAGATATCCATGTCAAATCCCTAGAAGCTGTGAATGTTACCTTATTTGCAAAAAGGGTCTTTGCAGATGTGATTAAGTTAAGGATCTTGAGATGAGGAGATAATCCCTGTGGACACTTACGGTAATGTCATATTAGTACTAATGTTCTGTTCAGATACTAACCAGGCCCGACCCTGCTTAGCTTCCGAGATCAGATGAGATCGGGTGCATTCAGGGTGGTATGGCCGTAGACAGTGCTAATGTTCTAACATGGAAATTAAGTGGACTTAATGAACTGAAAGCTGGAGCTGCAAGGGACTTGAAAGCTATGCGCAGAATCATTGCTTTAAACATTATCACGTTGTTAAAGTTTCTATTTTTAGATTTCAAATTCTTAATTATTATGTATTGGCAGTGTGTGCAAAGCAGATAAAATGCAAAAGCAGGGCCAATGTGAAAGGCAATGGGAATAAAAGATGCTGTTATGCCAATCAGATGTCTGTTGCCCTTCACTCTTGCTGCTGGCTGTCTTGATTAGTTCACACCTAACCAGTTCAGCAAAACGAGGAGATAACAGAATTGTATTCCTGTCTTCTTCAGATTTAATTAGAGTCTTTTTTGGTGACTTTTTGATGACTCTAACTCCTTAACTCCTTAATGAAATTTTCTGCTGGCCCTTTACTTCATAGGCATGTATTTAGCAGTCATTTATTGCCACACATGTCTGATTTTTTTAAAATCTTAAGAAACAAAAAAGGAGTATTTACTTTAGGATACATTATTAGCCTAATAACTTGTTTTACTTTTTATATTTTATACTACATAATTATTACCTTATTCTAAAAGAGGAAACTTTTGGAATCTTCAGCTTAAAACTGGTATTATTAGCAGAGTATTTTCATTGTAAATGTAAAAGAAATGAGTAGAAATGCAAGAATTCAGTTTGGCCACAAAGCACTGATTTTTGGAAGTCTCATATTCCTACTATTCCGGCATAGCCACATATTGTAAGGCAGTGTGAAACTGGTTATATCTGTTCCCCTCTGAGATGAATTTCTTTCCCATTACTCCTTGATCCTCGGCTTATTCATCTTAATTAAAAACATAAAAAATTAAAAAATTATTTTGATCAAACTTAAATATTCTTATGAATTTTTAAGTAGAATGTTTCTGTAAGTGTTATTAGGAAAATGGGAATCTCTTGGTATGGTTACCTCTAATTTTTTACCAGGAAAGCGCAAGGCCCTTATAAATTGTCCAGTAGGTGGCAGCATGTAGTTACAATACATACTTTAAAAGGCCTTTTTTTTAAAAAAAAAAAATTTGCTACTTAACCACTTTAATGTATACAGTTCAGTGGCATTTAGTACATTCACAATGTTATGCAAAAATCACTTATGTCTAGTTCCAGAACTTTTTCATAACCCCATACAGAAACCCTGTCCCCCAGCACCTGGAAACACTTCTTTCTTTTCTTTTTTCTTTTGTTTTCTTTTCTTTTCTTTTCTTTTTTTTTCTTTTCTTTTTCTTTTTCTTTCTCCCTCCTCCCCTCCCCTTCCTTCCCTTCCTTCTTTTCTTTTCGAGACAGGGTCTCACTCTGTCACCCAGGCTGGAGTGCAGTTGTGTGATCATAGCTCACTGCAACCTCAAACTTCTGGGCTCAAGTGATCTTCCCGTCTTGAACTCCTGAGTAGCTAGGACTACAAGAGCGCACCACCATGCTGAGATGAGGTTTTAAAATTTTTTTGTAGAGATGAGGATCTCCCTATGTTGCCCAGGCTGGTCTTGAACTCCTAGCCTTAAGCGATCTTCCTACCTCAGGCTCCCAAAGTGCTGTGATTACAGGCATGAGCCACACACTTGACCCCTAATCTACTTAAAAAAAATTATTATGGGTCTTTGTGGTTCTGTATAAATTTCAGGATTATTTTTTATATTTCTGTGAAGAATGTCCTTGGTATTTTCTTGGGGATTGCATTGAATCTGTAGATTGCTTTGGGTAGTATGGACATTTTAACAATGTTGAGTCTTTCAGTTCTTGAGCATGGACTATCTTTCTACTTTTTTGTGTCCTCTTCAATTTCTTTCATCAGTGTTTTATAGATTTCGTTATAGAGATCTTTCACTTCTTTGGTTAAGTGTATTCCTAGGTATTTAATTTTATTTGTAGCTATCGTAAATAGGATTACTTTCTTGGTTTCTTTTTCAGATTGTTTACTGTTGGCATATAGAAATGCTACTGATTTTTGTATATAGATTTTGTATCTTGCAACTTTACTGAGGTTATCACTTCTAATAGTTTTTTTGGTGGAATCTTTAGGTTTCTGTAGATATAAGATCATATCATTTGCAAGCAAGGATAATTTGACCTCTTCCTTTCCAATTTGGATGCCGTTAATTTCTTTTCTTGTCTGATTGTTCTAGTTATAACTTCCAGTATTATGTTGAATAACAGTGGTGAAAGTGAGCATCCTTGTTCCAGATCTTAGAGGAAAGTTTTTCAGTTTTTCTGCATTCAGTGTGATACTAGCTATGGGTCTGTCATATGTGGCTTTTATCATGTTGAGTTAAGTTCCTTCTATACTCAGTTTTCTGAGGTTTCTATCATAAAGGGATGTTGAATTGTATTGAATGCTTTTTTGGTGTCGATTGAAATGATCATATGGTTTTTATCCTTTGTTTTGTTGATATGATGTATTACATTGATTGATTTGCATGTGTTGAACCACCTTTGCATCCCTAGGATGAATAATCTTTTTAATGTGTTGTTGAATTCTGTTTGCTAGCATTTTGTTGAGGAATTTTGCATCTATGTTCATCAGAGATATTGGCCTATGGTTTTCTGTTTTTGTTGTGTCTTTGTCTGGTTTTGGTATCAGGGTGAGTTTGAGAGTATTCCCTCCTTCTTGATTTTTTGGAGTAGTTTAAATAGGATTGGTATTAATTCTTCTTTGAATGCTTGGTAGAATTCAACAGTGAAACCCTCAAGTCCTGGGATTTTTTCGATGGGAGATTTATTTGTGTTTCTAATTTTCCATTAGTGCTCCATTTTTTTGATGGGAGATTTTTTATTAGTGCTTTAGATTTCTCCCTGGTTCACTCTTGATAGGTTGTTTGTATCTAGGAATTTATAATTTCTTCTAAGTTTTCCAATTTATCGCCATATAGTTGCTTATAGTAGTCTCTAATGTTCCTTTGGATTTCTGCAGTATCAGTTGCAATGTCTTGTTTTTCATCTCTGATTTTATTTATTGGTTCTTTTTTTTTTAGTTTGGCAAAAGATGTGTCAATTTTGTTTATCTTTTCAAAAAACCAACTTTTTGTTTTGTTGATCTTTTGTATTGTTTCTTTGTTTTCAATTTCATTCATTTCTGCTCTGATCTTTATTATTCCTTTTCTTCTACTAATTTTGCTCTTGTTTCTCTAGTTCTTTGAGATGCATCCTTAAGTTGTTTATTTGAAGCTTTTTTACTTTTTTGATGGAGGCACTTACTGCTATAAACTTTCTTCTTATTACTGTTTTTTCTGTATCCCATAGGTTTTGATATGCTGTCTTTTCATTTTCATTTGTTTTGAGAAATTTTTAAATTTCCTTCTTAATCTCTTCATTGACCCACTGGTCATTCAGGAGCATATTATTTCATTTCCACGTGTTTGTATAGTTTCCAGAGTTCCTCTTGTTATTGATTTCTAGTTTTATTCCATTGTGGTCAGAGAAAATACTTGGTATGATTTCAATTGTTTTGAATTTTTTAAGACTTCTTTTGTGGCCTAACATATGATCTATCCTTGAGAATGATCCATGACCTGAGGAGAAGAACATGTACTCTGCAGCTTTGGGATGAAAGGTTCTGTAAATACCTATTAGGTCCATTTGGTGTATAGTGCAGATTAAGTCCAATGTTTCTTTGTTGATTTTCTGTCTGGATGATATGTCTAACGCTGAAAGTGGAGTGTTGAAATCTCCAGCAATTGTTGTATTGGGGTCTATCTCTATCTTTAGCTCTGATAATATTTGCTTGATATACCTGGGTGTTCCAGTGTTGGGTGCATATATCTTTTGAATTGTTATATCATTTTTCTGAATTGACCCCTTTACCATTATCTAATGGCCTTCTTTGTCTCTTTTTACAGTTTTTGCCTTGAATCTATTTTATCTGATAGAAGTATAGCTACTCCTGCTCTTTTTTGGTTTCCATTTGCATGGAATATCTTTTTCCATCCCTTTATTTTCAGTCTATGTGTGTCTTTGTAGGTGAAGTGTGTTTCTTATAAAAAACATAGAATTGGCTCTTGTTTTTTAATCCATTCAGCCACTCTGTTTTTTGATTGGAGAGTTTAGTCCATCACATTCAATGTTGTTATAGATAAGTAAGACTTATTACTGCCATGCTGTTATTTGATTTCTGGTTGTTTTGTGGTCCTCTCTTTCTTTCTTACTTCCTTTCTGTCTTCCGGTGCTAAAAGTGATTTTCTCTGGTAGTGTGTTTTAATTTCTTGCTTTTCCTTTGTTTGTATCTGTCGTAGGTTTTTTGATTTGAGGTTACCATGAGCCTTGCAAAAAACATTTTATAACCAGCTATTTCAAACATGTGAAAACTCTGCTTACAAACAATAAACAAGCGAAGAGAAATCTAACAGAAATTCTACCTTTAACTCCATCCCTCTCCCCACTTTTTAGCTTTTTGTTGTTTCTATCCAGACTTTTTACACTATCTCTCAAAAAGTTGTTGTATTTATTTTTGATAGGTTTGTCTTTTAGTCCTCATACTCAATAGAGTATTCTGTATTTGTATACTTACTGTTACCAGTGAGTTGTATACCTTCAGATGGTTTCTTATTGTTCATTAATGTCCTTTTCTTGCAGATTGAAGAACTCTTTGGAACATTTCTTGTAGGACAAGTCTGGTGTTGATGAAATCCCTTAGCTTTTGTTTATCTGGGAAAATATTTTTCCCTCATGTTTGAAGGATATTTTTGCAGGATATTAAATTCCAGGGTTAGGGCTTTTTTCCGTCAGCACTTTGAATATGTCATGCCACTCTCCCCAGGCCTGTAAGGTTTCCACTGAGAAGTCTGCTGTCAGATGTATTGGAGTGCCTTTATATGTTTTTTTTTCCCCCTTTCCCTTAGGACATTTTCTTTATCTGTGACCTCTGGGAGCTTAATTATGAAATGCCTTGAGGTAGTCCTGTTCGGGTTAAATCTGCTTGGTGTTCTATGACCTTCTTGTACCTGAATATTGATATCTTTCTCTAGGTTTGGAAAGTTCTCTGTTATTATTTCCTTGAATCACTTTCTATCCGAATCTCTCGCTCTACCTCCTCTTTAAGGCCAATAACTCATAGATTTGCCCTTTTAAGGCTATTTTCTTGATCTTATAGGCATGCTTCATTCTTTTTTATTTTCTTTTTTCTCTGCTGACTGTGTCTTTTCAAATAGCCTGTCTTCAAGCTCACTAAATCTCTCTTCTGCTTGGTCAATTCTGCTGTTGAGAGACTCTGATGCATTTCTCAGTTTGTCAAGTGAATTCTTCAGCTCTAGAATTTCTTCTTGGTTTTATTTATTACTTCAATCTCTTGGTTAAATTTCTCTGATAGGCTTCTGAATTCCTTCTCTGTGTTTTCTTGAAATTCATTGAGCTTCTTCAGGACAGCTATTTTGAATTCTTTGTCTGAAAGGTCACATATCTCCATCATTCCAGGAATGGTCACTGATACCTTCTTTAGTTTGTTTAGTGAGGTCACGTCTTCCTGAGTGCTCTTGATCCTTGTGGATGTTCATCAATTTCTGGGCATTGAAGAATTGGTATTGTAATCTTCACAGTCTAGGCTTATTCGAACCTGTCCTTCTTGAGAAGCCTTTCTAGATATTCAAAGCAAATTGAGTGTTGTGATGTAAGTCTTTGATCTATGCAGCAGTATCAGCAGTGGGGGTGATCCAAGCCCAGTAATGCTGTGACTCTTGCAGATTCCTGGTGGTACCACCTTGGTGGACTTGGGTAAGAGATGGGAGGATTCCCTGGATTACCAGGTAAAGTCTCTCTCTTCCCTCACTCTCTGTGCCGGGCTGCTGGAGTTGGGGGGAGGAGTGACGTGGGCACTCCAACCCTCATGGCTACCAGCACCGGGTCATACCTGAAGCCAGCCCTGTCTCACCCAAAGCCCATGGTGACTGTTGCCTGGCTTCCTCTGATGTTTATTCAAAGCCCAAAGGCTCTTGAGTCAGCAGGTGGTGAATCCTGCCAGGGCTGGGTCCTTGCCTTCGGGCCCAGGGTGGGTCCAGAAATGCTGTCCAGTAACTAAAGGCCTGGACTCAGGTGCTTTAGGAGTTTGCTTGGTACTTTATTTTACTGTGGCTGAGCTGGTACCCAAGTTGCAAAACAAAGTCCTCTGACTTCTACCCTTTCCTGCTCCCAAGTGGAAGAAGACTCTCCCTGAGCTGCACTGCCTGGAGTTGGGGAAGGGGTAACGCAGGCACTGGCTTGGCTGCTGCAGCTGGTGTCTCACCAGGTCATGTGCACCCCAAGTCCACTGGCTCCGAGCTGCTGGAATTGCTCAAGGACTGTAGCCTTTGTGGCCCAACTGCCTTATGAATTTAGTCTAGGCTCCAGGCCACCTTTTGTCAGCTGGTGGTGCTAGCCAGAACTCAGGTTTGGAGATGGGGGGATTTCCCTCTGGCTGGGCTGGTCAAAATGCTCCCTCCATGGGTGCTGGCAGAATTCTGCTCTGTGCTGTGTTCCCCTGTGCCAGGATAGCCCTGGGTTTCAATATGAAGTCCCATAATCACTTCACTCTTTCTCCACCGGGCAGACAGATTCTTCACTCAGTTTGCTGGCACGGCACTGCCAGGGGGTAGGGGACGGGTGGCATAGGCAATGCAAGATTGTCTTTTCTGCCCTCTTCCATGCCTCTTTCTGTGATACAATGTTAAAACCATGTATTAATAGTATGATCGCTCACCTGGTTTTTGTTTCTTCTGAAGGTGCTTGCTTGTGTGGATAGTTGGGTTTGGTGTTCGTGTAGAGGGACAATCCTTGGAGGGTTCTGTTAGGCCATCTTGCTTGGCCCCTCTCTCTCTAAAAAGCCTCTTTAAAGTGCTTATAGCTAGACCTATTTCAACTTGAACTTTACACATACATCCGCAAACATACCAAAACCTGCTTTCAACCTTTCTTTTCATTTTTTCCCTTTAAACAAAGGGATCAATTCTTAGTCAGTTTTCCTTATCCTGTTATCTAAGAGTTAACTTTAAAGACTTTGCGCTGGCTACTGAATGGCAATTTCTAACTTGTTTTCCAGCCTCCAAAACACAAAATCCATCCCAGTCTCATTCTAACATCACAAATAACTAACAGTAAATAAATGAAAACCTAATTGTTGGGTTGTGCATTTAGTTTTATTTATAGGTACTAAAAACAAATAAGACCTTCACTCTAAGAGAAAGATGAAAACTATAGTAAATTGATTTATATCAGATTTTAACTTTATAATCAAGACATAATAAACTCAAGATTAAGTAATGAGATTTTGAAGTAAATAATATTACACTTGCTAGAGATCTCCAAAATATTTTAAGCCTGTTCCATCCCATTATTGAGGGAACCCCCTAGGTATTCTAGAGAAATGTTATGAAAATCAAAACTCTTTATACCACCAGGAGTTTTCCCTTAGTTTCTAGCATTTATCTAATGAATAGAGGTAGAATTCAATATTCTTTGAGACAAATACATCTGGTGATAGGGCGGTTTATTGTCAGTGTTTTTGATAGAGGTTATTCTTTTTGCCTTTGTCACATTTCTCTCTTGTGTTTCAGCTCCGAATTTATAAATGCAAGCGAGCACAAAACATTGACATCTTAATCAATTATGGTTTTGCAAATTTGAGAATACCTCTTTCTAGGTGCTTTTTCTGTAGAATTCAGGTATGTGTTACTTCTGCTCTTGAATGCTCAGATTAAATACTCGAAGAAAATCTGGTAGTCTCTTTCTACTCTGATTTTCAGAGGACTGAGGGAGGGAATCGCATAGCTGTGCTGACTGGCACAGCCAAGGATTTTTGTTTTTTAACTTCTGCTGGGGTCTCAGCATTGCTTAGTAATCTCTTTTGCATTCTCCAAAATGGCTATTCCAAACTGTCACTATGTGCTTAATCTCCCATCTTCTTTTGCAAGATTTTTCCTCTGGCAGCTGGCCTTACTTTCCAGAGAAACTGGATCTACAGGGTGGGAATCCCTTTCACATTCTTTCCTTCTATTTCTAAACTTCCCCCTGACTATGGTTATCCATCCCCTAACCCTTCCTTCTAGCCTTAGATTGAGGGAAGATTCTTATTCTCCAAGGCCAAAATCAATAATGACCCATCCCTTTCACCATGCTCCTGGCATTAATCTTTCTGTTTTTTATCTAGAGCTTCAGTCTCTCTGGCTCCTTCTCTCTGGCTTCTTCCCTTCAACTTACTGTGTTTAAATCTTCTAGTTCTAAAACACAATCAAAGAGCCACTGAACCAACCAAACATACAAATAAACCTTTTCCCTCAGTTTTTCACCTTACTCCCAGGCAGGTACTACTCAGTTTCCCTGCTCTCCTTAAAGGTCAGACTTCCTGAAAGAATAGCTTACACCTACTAGTGTTACTTGGTCAAATTCCATTTTCTTGTCAACTCTTTAATATCTGTATTTTCTCCTATAATGCTACAGAAAGTACTTCATCAGTGGTCCTCCTAAATTCTGGATATAATGGCATACTTCCGATTTTTATTGCACTTGACATCTCTGTAGAATTTGACACAGTTGACCTTTCATAGCATAGGAAAATTTTTCCTGTGTTCATTATTCCCTGCTGGTTTTCTTCTATTTTCCTTCCTTCCTCCTCTCCAGTCCTCCTTTTGTATGTTTTCTGTGTTTTGGTTAATGATTTCATCACCTACCCCATCTTCTGAACAAGAAACTCAAGAGCTGGGCTTAGTTTCTCCCTCATCATTATTTTACATTTCCTCCCTGAGTAACAATTCTTCCAGTGAGTCTTTGTTCCACCTTTTCTGTATCTGACCTCTACCATTATCGGTGGTTTGATCTCAGCCTTTAGTAATTGTCTCTCAGGCTATGCAAACAGCTTTCAGTCTTGTCATCATCATTATTTTCCTCCGTGATCATTGTATTAGTTATATATTGCTGTGTAACAAATTACCCCTATAACATGGCATCTTAAAACAATAAACATTTATGATCTCACTGTTTCTGTGAGCAAGGAATCTGGGAATAGCTTAGTTGGACAGTTCTGATATGACAGGATCCCTCATGTCACACTGTTGGCCATGGCTACAGTCATTTGAAGGTTCTGCTAGAGCTGGAGAATTGGTTTCCAAGCTCACTCACATGGTTGGTTGTTGGCAGACCTTAGTTTCTTGCTGGCTGTTGCCTGGAGATCTTAGTTTCTTACTATATGAATCCATGAACCCCTCCATAGGTTGCCTGCCTATCCTCACAACATAGCATTTGGCTTCTTCTAAAGAGCATAGTAAGTGCTCAATAAATTGAGGTATTATTAGTTTTCTTATGGTTACTAGACAGCATCAATAGGAACATGGTATGTATCTCATATACTATCTTTCATATATCAGGGAATTTTTGCAGGTTTCATACATTTATTAGCTATTCATAGGTCTTCTATATCTTGTTATTACCCTGATTGGTGTTTACCCTATCATATTTTTTAATGAATTATTGATGATATAGAGAAAAGCTAGTGACTTTTTACACATTTTGAATTTGTTTCCTATTTGGACATTTAACTAAATTATCTTATTAATTATCATCATCTTTAGTTGTTTGCCTTGGGTCTTGCTAGTTTCTGAACATATACCAAGAAATAATCATTTTTGTGTTCTTTTAAATAAACTATAAGAACTTAGTAGTGAAACTTATTGAATGCATTTTAATATCTATTTAAATTATCATAAATTTTTCTTTCGTGACCAATGTATGTAATGCTTTAAAATTAATAGATTTAAGTACTAAATCAGTCTTTTATTCCTTGGTCAACCCTTCTTGGTTATGGAGGGTTATTCTTTTAATTTAGTACCAGGTTTGAATGGTTGAATTGACTCAGAATTTTTGCTTTTATATTTATAAGTGAGATTGATTGTGTGTGTGAATGTGTGTCACAGTGTTGGGAGTAGAGTTGGGAGGTGGAGAGTTGTATGTATGTGTGTCTGCTTTATTAGACTATGTTAACTTTATAAAATGAATGGGGGTGGCTGCTCATTTATTTCTATGATTTGAAACAGTTTATATAACATGGGGATTATCTGTTCCCTAAAAATTTGAAAGATTTCGCTGGAGAAGCCATCTGGTTCAAATAATTTCTTGGAGGCAATTCTCTCAGTCTTTTCTCAGTGTCTTTCATATTTACTATTCTATTTCAGGTTACTAGTTTTCTGGAGTCAATTTTGGCAATGCATTCATGTTACTGAGATTTTGAAGTATCCATTTCACCAAGATTTAAAAATTTATTAACATGAAATCTCATATAGTATTTTTAAATAATAATTCTTTTTTCTTACTGTCTATACATCCCCTTTCTATTCGTAATTTTTTTCATGTTTTCCCTTACTCTTTTTAATCTGGAAGTTTTTTTTTTTTTTTAACTTTTTGAGCACAGTTTTACATATACAGAAAAATTATGAAGTTGGTACAGAGATTTCCTCCCCGAGTAACAATTCCTCAAATGAGTATTTGTTCTACCTTTTCTGTATCTGTCTTCTACCATTATTGGTGGTTTGATCTCAGCCTTTAGTATTTGTCTCTCAGGCTATTCACACCCAGTATCCCTTATTATGAACATTTTACATTAGTATGGTAGGTTTGTTACAATTAGTGAACCATTGATACATTATCATGAACTAAAGCACAGCTTTATTCGGATTTCCCTAGTCTTTACTTAATAACCTTTTTCTGTTCCAGTATCCCATCCAAGATTCCAGATTAAATTTAGTGCTCATGTCTCCTTAGTTTATGCTTGGCTATGACACTTTTTCAGACTTTTCTTGTTTTTGATGACCTTGACATTTTTGAGCAGTACTGGGCAGGTATTTTGGAGCATGTCCAGCAGTTGGAATTTATCTCATGCTTTTCTCATGATTAGACTGAGATTTTGTGTTTTTTGGGAGGAAAACCACAGACTTAAAGTGCCATTTTCATTACCTTACTTCATACCATTAATATAACATTGCTGTTAATGTTAACTTTGATCACCTGGCTGAGGAGATGTTTGTCAGATTTTTCCACTGTAAAGTTATTTATTCTATTTTCCTCTCTTTTCCATACTATACTCTTTGGAAGGAAATTACTATGTACAGCCCCCACTTAGGAAGTGGGGAGTTACACTTTACCTACTTGAGGGCAGAATATTTACATTAATTATTTTGAATTAGTCTGCATGGGAGATTTATTTATTTTACCCATTTGTTTATTCAAGCATTTGTTTGTATCAGTATATATTTGTGGATATTTGTTTTATACTTGGGTTATAATCTAATACTACTTTATTTCATTGCTCAAATTTTTCCAGCTTTGGCCATTGGGAGCTCTTTCAGTTGACTCTTCTGTTCCTTTGACATCCTTTGTCATTGTGGGTTTTGTTTTGTTGTTGTTGTTGAGCACTATCTATATTTTTGTGAGTCTATTTCTGGACTCTCTACTCTGTTCTAGTGATCTATTTATCTATTCTTTTATCAATACCACACTTTTTTTTTTTTAACCAATACCATGCTGTCTTGATCACTATAGTTTTAATGTTTTCTTTTTTTAAAATTATACTTGCAGATTTTTCTTTTTATGCTTTCAAGGACCACTTTTGAATTTCTTTGCTAATTCTAACCGTTATCTTGAATTTGCTTTGTAATTGTTTTCTCTAGCTTCTTCAGGTTAATTAGTTAAGATCATTTTATTTTCTATTAAAATATGATTAAGGTATCATTGCTATGAATTTCTTTCCAAATATGGCTTTATCCCTATAAGATATTCTTTTGTATGTGATGTCATCATTTTCATTATTCTCCACAGGTTGTTATTATATTTTTATTTCCTCATTGATCTAATGGTTACTTGGAACATGATGGTGCCTTTCCTTTGTTTTCCAGAATTTTTATAAGCCCTATATTTTGAAAGCTAATTAATATAGAGTTTCATAATATTGTAGTCATGGTTTTGATATTTTTAAAAATAAATTTATTATGTATATTAAAGGTATACAACATGTTATGAGATATATATGTATAGTAAAATGGTTACTATAGTGGAATAAATGAACATATCCATCATCTCACATAGTTATCCAACCCCCATTCCCCCATGGCAAGAGCAGCCATAATCTACTCATTTAGCAAAAATCCTAGTACAATAAACCATTATTAACTATAGTCCTTGTGTTGTATACTAGATCTTTAGACTTGTTCATTTATATATCTGTAAATATCTGTATCCATTGACCTACATCTCCTCATTTCCTCCCTCCCACCTCACCCCAGGTAACCACTGTTTTATTCTCCATCTCTGTGTATTTGATGTGAGCCTTGCACTCTATGCTACCCCCTCATCACAACCCTGGGCTTCTCCACAGGGGCATGTCAGAACTTCTGGTCTCCTCCACGCCACAGGCCAGCCACGGGGAATTGTGTGTGTGTGTGTGTGTGTGTGTGTGTGTGTGTGTGTCTGTCTGTCTGTGAACACCCCATGCCCTGTCTCCCAATCAACATGCTGCATTGCCATTACAGCTCTGAAGCTGTTGTGGGTGGTTGGGGAGCACCATGTGCCTGTGTGTGGAGTCTTCCTGAGAGTTTCAGGTGTGCAGTGGGACAGAGCCCGCTCTACTCTGAGCTTCCCCATCCTCTTAAGGATTCCAGACTCCAGGATTGCACCTCCAGGGGATGTGTGCCAGGAAGCAGCCTCACACTGTGTCACTTGCATCTACTCTAAACTCATCCCTTCTGATGCTCTTCTAGGTCCTCGTCCTTATCTGGGATGGACTTCAATTTCTTCCCTAGGTGGCAGGAAACAACTTAAATCACATCCTGCAATTTTCCCCTTTCAGGGCTCTTCTTAAAAACTCTGCTCAATCCTCAGAGCTTTGGCTCTTGATCTCTAAAGGAAGTTTTTTTTTTCCTTCTCACATAAATGTTTGTAGTGAGGAAAGGAATTAAAAAATTTTCATATTAAATGTTTATTTCTACATAATTTCAGGGTTAGAGTCATAAGAACAGTTCAAAGAATTCTCGAATACCCTTTATCTAGATTCTCCAAATGTCAATATTTTACCATATTCTCCTCTTTTCTCTCTCCCTTAATCTCCCTCTCCTCTCCTTCTCCCTCTCCCCACAAGGACACACACACACACACACACACACACACACACACGCACACACACGTACGTGTCAACCAAGAAATTAACATTAACATTTTCTGATTTCAGGAAGTGATATACTATTATCCAATCTACAGGCTTTATTTAGATTTTGCCAATTCCCTCACTAATATCCTTTATAGCAGCAGTCCCCCAGCCTTTTTGGCACCAGGGACCAGTTTCATGGAAGACAATTTTTCCATGGACCAGGTTGAGGTGAGGGGAGGGATGGTTTGGGGATGATTCAAACATATTACATTTATCGTTCAATAAAACCTCTCTGCTAATGATAATCTGTATTTGCAGCTGCTCCCCAGCACGAGCATCACCACCTCAGCTCCACCTCAGATCACCAGGCATTAGATTCTCATAAGGAGTGTGCAACCTAGATCCCTCGCATGTGCAGTTTACAGTAGGGTTTGTGTTCCTATCTGATGTTGTAGCTGATCTGAGAAGAGGTAGAGCTTATGCAGTGATGCAAGCCATGGGGAACAGCTGTAGATACAGATGAAGCTTCACTGGCTCACCTCCTGCTGTGCGGACTTGTTCCTAACAGGCCACAGACTGGTCTATAGCCTGGGGGTTGGGGACTGCAGCTTTATAGCAAAAGAAAATCCCAGGTCATGTATTGTATTTAGTCTTTCTTTGTATTTTATGACATTGGCATTTGTGAAGACTATAGGCCTGTTATTTTGTAGAATGTCCTCCAATTTGGGTTGGTTCGTTTCTACTTGATTCCCTAGAAGTGACAGTGTGTGCTTCTCAGTGCATCATGTCAGGAAGTGCACAATATTGATTGTCCCTGGTGAGGTTAACTTTGACCACGTGGTTCAAATGGTGTCTGCCAGGTTTCTCCACATGTTTTCGAGAAGGAAAAAAATATCCTTAGTAAACTTACTGTTTTTCCTTTTGGAAGTAAGAAGTTATCTTGTGGGGAGATCCTCTGAGGCTGTTAGCCTGTTATTCTTCAAACTTCACCCACTCTTTTGATCATTCATTGATGATTCTTATCTGAGTCAATTATTATTATGATGGTTACTGAATGGTTATTTTCTAATTCCATCATTTCTTCTACATTAATTAGTTGCTTTTTAACAGTAAGGAAGAACTTTCTCAAGGGAGACTTTTGGAATTCAGAAAACACATTTTTTTCTTCAGGGGTTAAGCTCTTGCAATTGAATGCCTCACTTTCAAAACTGTTGTCTTTCAAACTCAAAGCTGAGCTATAGCACCTTTGTTCTGTGTTGTACCCGCCTCTCTCTGAGACAAGAAACACCACTGGGATGATGAGCAAAAAACCACAGGGTCACTAGGGTAATTTGAACATGAGAGTAATTTAAATTTAGGGAGGTTCCTAGGTTTAAAATCTTCAAATATCATCTTGCTGTAATAGTTTTCAGTATTGTAAGTTTCTATATATTTGTGTCCTTACAGATGTTTTAGTGTAAAACTGAGTGAAACTGTCATTAAAAAGGAATTATGGGATTGAAAATAAATATATTACCATTCCAAGAATATGCTATAACTTAAACTGATAATAAAATGTTGCCAAATTGCTGACTTGCTGAGCCTGTTTTAATGAATTTTATTTGAGATCCCTGATAACAGCGGTTGGACCAAAAAAATTAAAGTTCAAGAAACTGCTTTAAACCTTTTTGTCATCTGAGTAGCTTATCCCCTGCCACTAATTTGCTTGGTTAACTCATCAAAGAATGTACAGAGACTAACATTGTAATATCAATCCCAATTCGTAATTCATTATTATGAATTCCAAATTAGGGAACTGGAATTTATGAATTAATTTTTAATATCAGAAGTTGTATGTTTTGAATTTGGTGGTTGTGTGTTGGGGTGAATGTATCTTCTGCTTGCTTGCTTTGCCTGTATCACCTCAGAATGGGTGTTCGAACCAAGTTTGTTTTCACAGAGAAGTGGTAGATCCTGTAATAGCTTCAAGATTTGTCATATTTTCTGAAGCAAAACCATTTCTGTGCCACACACCTGGTAGATTCTCTCATGTTAAGGTACAGAGAAAAGCTTAAAAAAAGATATTTATGTTAGCAGTTTCTTGCAAATAGAGAGTGTCTGAATTAGCTAATAGGAGAGCATAAAAATAAATTACACTGAAACAAAAAAAGTTGAAAAACAGAAAGTCCTATTTTCTTTATGGCTATTATCCCAAGAAAATAAATCACAAAAGAAGAAAGCTAACCTACTAAGAGCCTCCCAAGTTATGTCTTTCAAACACATTCTTTTATCTTAATGACTGACCACATATTTGAAATCTGTATCTTGCTGATCTAAAAGAAAAAAGAAAACCACATTTACACATACTCAGTGTGCATATCCTCTGTATTATGAATATTGAGATTTGGATACATTATCCCTGGAGAGTTAAGGTGATATTTTAGTATACCCTTGTACATCCTTTTTGTGCTTAAATTCTAGAGAAATGCTGTTTGATTGTTTTGACTTCTGTAGTTTGTATACAACTTTGTATACATGAGTCTGTAGGCTCATGTATACAAAGATGATTGTCATTTCTACTTGGAAGTGACAATGATATTGTCTTATGAAATTTGTGTGTGTGGAAGGGATTGAGGAACATTGGAGAGAATGTTAAATCTTCTCTTTATTTTAAACAACTATGTAGAAAATTCCTTATTTATTTTGTGAGTATTGAACAAGTGACTTTTTGAATCAATAGATCCTTCTCGTTATGAGGATGAAGATGCCTTTTTCCCAGTGTTTCACACTCAAGTTCCTCCAGAAGAGTATGAGAAACGGATGCAGAATGTCAATCAAGGTATGTTTTAATTTGTGTGATTATACACATTGTCACAAGGGAATATTAGCTGTATACAGAAATATTCATGAATGAAATGAGTTGATTTCATTTTTCCTAGGGGTGAGTGGAAGTAGGCAGGGTTCGAGATGGCACAGGATTGGTCATGAGCTGATCATTGTTGAATCTAGTTGTTGAGAGTTCGTTATGCTGTTCTCTCTACCTTTGGATGTTTGAAATTTTGTATAATAAAGAATTTTAAAAAAGCTAGCTGCAAGTAATGAGAGCCTGGTTTAAGCTAAGAAAAATTTATGAAAATGATCTTGGTGGTAGACAGCTTTCTTTGTTTCCCAGGAGCATATGCTATGGTTAGTCATTGAGAGGTTGGCTCGATTTCATAAAACCTAGGGAACTGACCCAGCTGGGTCAGGTGCTTACCCCTGGCTCTTCCAACTTGTCCAGCCCAGCACGGTTTGGGGTCACTATGGGAATATGGCAGCTCTAACACCACCTGACTAGAGAGGAGAAGAGGAAATTTCTAGTGAGATAGTTCTGGTCAGATAATTTAAGGTTTTTTTCCCTACAATTTATGAGAAGTATATTTTAAAGAAACTCTGTTATAAATGTAAACATAGCTGCATTTAATTTGAGTTATTTTAATGTTGTATTGTTTGAGTACGTGATACTTCAACTGAATAAATGTCATATTTCAACTAAAAAGACTATATACAACTTGAATTATGGGAAGAAGTCATATATTTTATATCTAATGTGACCACTCACCAAAAAAGTACTTCATAGTTTAGCTATTGGCGGTTGATTTAAAAAATAATTGTGTCATTGATTAAAAAATAAAACCCTAGTTTTAAAGCATAGATTTACCTAGAAACTTGTATAACTTAAATTTGAGTAAAAGATTTTTTTACTCAAATCTACTTTTGTTTGAAAAGAATTTAAATCCAGAGATCTTACTCTTTTCCTAGTTCTTTCCAGCTATTTTCATCAAAATTTATTCTTTAATGGATAAATCTGTATTGAATCTTTGATAACTAACTATAAATATACCAACTGATAGCTCCTTTAATCCTTTTTTATTGAGGTAACCTCTCTTATAAAACAAACGTAACTTTTAAGTAAACCTTGTCTGGCTTGAGCCACCAACTGGTGTTTTTTTCTATTTTGAACTTCAAAGTGGCAATTTGTCCTATTTGTATGGTGAACTCCATTTGTCATTTACGGAGACTCTTCTTCTTTATGCTTATTTTTAGGGCTTTAGCAAGAAGGGTTCACATGATCTTGTTTTGAAAGCTTTAAGTATGACACAGTAAAAACAAGATGTTTAATGAAGAGAATAAGAGTCCAGAGTATTTTTCTTACTCTTGTTTTGAGCACTTAGGGTCTAAATATCTCAGAAGTTTACTCATGCCTCTTATCAAAGCTTGAGCAAAAGTGACAAACTGAGGATGGGCTCTAGGGGTTTGTGCACATGGGATGTACAACAGCCAGGACACTTGACTCCAGATTTTGCTTAAAAGACGGGCTTGAAGAAAAAGCTTATTGTTCAGAAGGAGTGATGGCAAATTAATAGAATAGCAGGAAATGACCTAGTCTTTAGGGAAATTATTGTTTTATATAAAGACTAAAATAAAATACATATTTTTATATCCCCATAACATCAGAGATTCCTTCTTTGCATGTGTGACTTGCAGTTCTATTCGTATTTCCCATCATTTCCAAGGAATCAACAGGAAGAAGTTCGATATATGATAATGAATAATATAAGAAGTTTTATGAGAATGTCATTGGAAGTTATGGTAGCACATTTATCTTTTTAAGAATAAATCTCCATATATATTATGTTTCTGGATCTGGAATTTAGAAGTTCTTCTATGTGTGTTTTATTTCTTATATATTTTATTAATAGTATATGCTTAAAATGAATTTTTAGCATAATTGATAATTGTAATTATGAAACAATTTTGAACTTTTTTAATATTAGATTTTACCTATGATGTGGAAAGAAATGAGTCATTGATCAAAGCAGAAAAGAAATCTTTCTCAAATACAGAAAAGATTGAGCTCAGGGGTAAACACAACCAGGATTTTATTAAGCGAAACATTGAGGTATGTACTTAGAAATTCAGAAGCCAGAATTTCAGACTAAATGGGTTGCAGAAATGGTAATTATTGTGTTCAGTGTCTTTAAATACTTTTTTGCCTATGATAAGTACATATGGAATTGAATCAGTATATATAACTGGAAGAAAAATTTTATAAACCAATACTTCACTATTTTATATTTTCTATTCCATTATATCCTATCCTATTCCTTTTCAAAAATGCCGGCTGCAATTAGCATTTATTTCACTATCCAGAAATAGTCTGGTTCCTGCAATTTGAAAAACATTTATTTAGATAATAGCTTTGGATAATGTTTCCCAGATTTCAAATTGCATATTAGTAAAATTGGTTTTTTAAAATAATGAGACTGATTTTATAGACAGTGCATTTAAAACTTTGAATGGAAAATGCTCCTGGCAGAACAGCAGGGCTGGGCTGGAGAAGCCAACTTGTCTGCCGCTCCCTGAGCCTCCTGGCACCTGGTCACTGGCTTTGATTAGCTCGTGCTTCAGGCACTGGTCGCTGGTCTTACAGGCCCTGCAGCCTGACTTGGTTTGTCTTGAAGATAGACTCAGACTACCAAGGGCACAGGGGCTCCTGTATTAGACTAGAATGCTAATTATTAACTTATAACAAGAAATGTAGTGAGGTGGACAGAAGCTCATGGCAAACCACTTGAGCAGCTAGTCACTAGAAAGCCACATTGGGGAGTGTGAAGTATTGACAAGAGTGGAGAGTTAAGTAATTCCTCACAGTTCAAGTGTGATACTTCCCCCACAATTCGCATATCGTTTCCAGGCAGACTGGATTCATGGGGCAGCCTGCCTCTGCCAGGACTGGCCTCTGAGATTCTTGATTTTTCTGTGCTTCATGTTTGTATGACCTTCTTGAGGAAACCTTTTCTAATGTGATCTATCTCTGTTTTTGCACTGGCCCATTATATGTTGTTTGTTTAATTTTCTAAGAGCAGTGGAGTGTCCTCCATATCTAAGTCCTTGCTGACACAGACAGCAGATCCACCATAGATTTCCCTTTACCCCTTTTAGCAACAGTAACTGAATGTTTCTTTAATTTCCTCATATGACAGTCTTGAAATTTAAAAGCAGTTTCATTTAGTGGATAAATGCCACAGAGAAAGTGACAAGAAGCTTCCTTCCAAATATCTCTGCAGATGTGTTTTTGCGTATGTGTGTGTATATATATATATATATAAATAATATGTATTTTTCATATATATATAAAATAATGTAAAGAGAGGTTTGAAAGCTGCTTGTTTTATTAATACTTTTTAATAAAATGTTTGCTGGAATGGTTAGCAAGAGGGCCTGCTTATAGTGGGAATGTCTTTGCTTGGAGAATGGCCCTATACAAAAAATTTGGCATGAACAAAAGTACCTAGCAAATGTAAAACACCTAATCTCACAAATTTTACCTAAATATATCTGTATTGTGGAATCCTCAGGTCCCATTTTAATTTTCCTGAACTATTAATTGCTTGAGCATTTAACGTTTTGCATTAATAAATTCTGTAGTTGGCCAAGAATTCAAGAAACCCAGTGGTTATGATTGACAGAGAGAAGAAAAGGCTGGTTGAGCTTTTGAAGGACTTGGATGACCAAGATTCGGGGCTGTCCAGTTCTGAGGTATGTAAATGCTGGCATTCAGGGACCTCTCCACTTCTCAATTTTGATTTTGTTAAATCATGTTATTGACCCATTAGCACAAAATTACAATAAATTTTCAGATTATGAGAAAATATTCTCTGACTTTAAAAAATCCTGTTTTACACATTTTTATTAAAGTTTTCAAATTTATTGTTGGTCAATTCATTATTGACTTTCAAAGGATTATTTTATGTTATAAGAGTGACTACACATTGGTCATCACAATAATAACCTCAGCCAGTGATTTGTCACTGATGACCTGTGAATGTGTTTCTCTGTTTCCTTTTCTTATTATCCCTAAACTGGCTTCATGGTATTTCCATGTAGTCTTCAGTAATCCTAAAAAACACCATCCAGCTTCTGCCCAGTTAACCTTGTGCATTCAGTTCCCTGAAGAGTCGGGGGGAGCATGGACTGAGCTGAAAAGGATGTAATGAGGGTGGGGTGGTGCAAACATAGGTATTTATAGGGCCTAGGAAGATCACCTAAGTAAGGAGTGCTGTGGCCCAGCATTTGCACGTTTTTGCATACTGAACTTATAGGAATATTCTTTACTTCCTCAAAGAAATACACTCCCTGTGTTCCTTGAAGCACTTAACCCTGTTCTCTAGCTTTTATTGCTGTGTTTAATAGAGACATGATGAAGTGACTGCTGCTGGCACCCTGCCCATTCCCCCTTTCCTGGCACCTGTTCATGCATCCATCTCCCAGCCTGTGCTAAGGGTGCACAGCTGTTTCCTTCCCTGGAGAATTGCCCTGAGCCAAATGGATGTCGAACAACCCAGGATATCACTCCCTCACCACCACAGTCCCCTCACCTTAAGATGGGATTAGCTTTGTGATGCAATGTGTCCTCCAGAGCTTCCCCAGGGATCAGACCGAAGCTGCTCTTTAGCTGAGACCACATCCTTGCTTGGCTTTGTGCCCTTGTCTTAGCCTGTTTCCCTAATACCCCTGATCCAAAGGCACTCCCCCAGTAAGTCACTTGACAAAGAATCCTTGTCTTTGTTTTCGTGTCTAAGGACACATAAATTCAGGGGATAGCTTTTGCTATAGGTACAAAAGCAGTGCGTGTGCAGTGATATCTGTGGCCAATGGGGGGCGGTTGCCAGCCCAATGGGAGCCAACACTCAGCATCAGCTGGTGGCTGCCATGTGGAAATCCCAGACCAGGGCTGCCTGAATCCTCCATTTTTTCAAGAGAAGCTAGAAATTCGTATTTTTATGGGAAACATTAAACTTTTAAATTATTCACAACTAATCCCGTTTTAAAAAGTTCTGCATGGGCAAATAATATATCTCTCCCTTTCACCCCAAATTAAAAGCAAGTCTACAGAATATCATAGATTACAACCTCTAAATAACCTTTTTTGAGATGGTCAGGGCCCAGTGGGGACTGTGTCCAGGAACAGATGAAGGTGCTGCTATGTCTGAGGCTGGTGAAGAAGGGTTGGGTAAGGCAAACTGCTAAATGCCCACATCATTCTGAGATATTTTGGATTTGCTGATTCATGTGCCATATAATGATGCTGAGTCATGTGCCGCATAATGATGTTTTGGTCAACAATGGACTGCATATGTGACAGTGGTGCCATAAGATTGTAGTGGAGCTGAAAAATTCCTATTGCCCAGTGACGTCATAGCTGTTGTATTTTAGAGTGTAGTCCTTCTGCTTATTGGAAAAAAATGTTAACTATAGGAGAGCCTCAGGCAGGTCCTCAGGAGGTTTTCTAGAAGAAGGCATTGTTGTCATAGGAGATGACAGCTCCGTGCTTGTTATTGCCCCTGACGACCTTCCAGTGGGACAAGGTGTGGGGGTGGAAGACAGTGAAACTGATGATCCTGACCCTGTGTAGACCTAGGCTAATGGGTGTGTTTGTGTCTTAGTTTTCAACAAAAAAGTTTAAAAAACAAACAAAAAAAAAAATTAAGAAATTTTAAAAATAGGAAAAAGCTTATACAATAAGGATATAAAGAAAGAAAATATTTTTACATAGCTATAAATGTGTTTTTTAAGCTAAGTATTATTATAAAAGAGTCAAAAGTTAAAAAAACTAAAAAGTTTATAAAGTAAAAATGTTATAGTAAACTAAGGTTAATTTATTATTGAAGAAAGAAAAAAATATTTTTATAAATTTAGTGTATCCTAAGTATACAGTGTTTGTAAAGTCCACAGCAGTGCACAATAATGTCCTAAGCCTTCACATTCACTCACCACTCACTGACTCACCCAGAGCACCTTCCAGTCCTGCACGCTCCATCCATGGTAAGTGTCTTAGTCTGTTTTGTGTTGCTATAAAGGAATACTGTAGACTGGGTAGTTTATAAAGGAAAGAAGTTTATTTGGCTCACGGTTCTGCAGATTGTACAAGAAGCATGGTGTCAGCATCTGCGTCAGGTGAGGTCTTCAGGGAACTTCCATCACAGGTGGAAGGTGAAGGGGAAGTAGGCATGTCACATGATGAGAAGGAGCAAGAGAAAGCGGAGTAGGTGCCAGGCTCTTTTAACCAACCAGCTCTCGACTGAACTAATAGAGCAAGAACTCTCATTACCGTGAGGATGGCACCAAGCCATTCATGAGGGTTCTGCCCCCATGACCTAAATACCTCCCAGCAGGCCATACCTCCAACATCGGGGATCAGATTTCAACATGAGATTTGGAGGGGACAAACATTCACACTACATCAGTACCCTATATAGGCGTACCATTTAAAAAATTTCTTACATCTTATTTTTACTGTACCTTTTTTATGTTTAGGTATGTTTAGATACAAAAATACTTATCATTGTGTTAAAATTGCCTACAGTATTCAGTATAGTTAACATGCTGTATAGACTTGTGGACTAGGAGCAATAGGCTAGACCATATAGCCCAGGCGTGTCATAAGCTATACCATCTAGGTTTGTGTAAATACACTCTGTGACGTTCACACAATGACAAAATCACCCAACAATACATTTCTTAGAATGTATCCTCATCATTAAGTGACACATGACTGTAATTGTTCATTGTACTAACAAAAACTCAGATAACAGTAAGAATTAAGGGATCTGTTTCATTCTGGTTTTGTTATTAATTGTAAAGTTGGGCAAACTGCTTTCCACTGTCTCTCTGGGTATCAAAGTATGTCATGATAGATCTTCCTTATACATTCTAGGAATGCTTTAACAATGAATTTTTGTATTATTTTGCTAGTATTATGTCTTGACCTTCTCTTTATTTTAGACTTTGCTCTATCATTTTAGTTTTAGGTAGAGCTTTTATAAATATTGTGTAGCTGGATTTTTGTTTTTGTTGTTGTGTTTTTAATTCTTTATCTTTTGTTATTTCCTTACTATATGATAATGGGCATATTTAATTTATTCACATTTATCATGACCACTGATACTTTTTCAGTCTTTTCCTGATGTCAGATTTTATATTTTGTATATCATATTTGTTTTGTTTTTTTACTTTATATCCTTTTCCTCTTGTGGTTTGGAAATTCAGAATCCTACTTCTGATCTGATACTGTTAATCCTCAATTTTAAAAATACATTAAAATGCATATTTTCTTTTCATCTTTAATAGTTTCTATAATCTCATATCTTACCAAGATTGGATCTTTGGTATGCTTTTATTTCCCTTTTATCCCATTTCCTTTTCTCTAAGATGTATTGAAATCATTTGGAATTTTAGTTCTAGAATATTATAAGTTTTTTCCTTTACCTTTAAAAACAGAATGCTTCCTGTATTTTAGGAATCTTTCTCAACCAAATTTAGCCAAAATTTTTAGCTACATCTTTAACTGCGTTTGGGCTCAACTTATTATTTACTTATATAAATCATTTTCCTTGAATTATTTTTTGGAATTTTTTTGAAAAATTTTCTCCCAAGAAACAGGGGCATGCAGTTAATTTTTGAGTGCTTGCATATTCAAACATTTATGTTTTTTTTCCTCATTTGAATGTTAGCTTAGGAGGTGACTAAATTCTAGATGTCAAATCTTTTTTTTCTGGAAGGATGTGGGATTTTCTCTTTATTCTGGGGTTCACAAATTTTATCTGATGGTATCTATGTGTGTCTTTAAAAACATTTTTATTCCTGCCAGGTACCTCTTAGGCCCTTTCTATCTGAAAGTTCAAATCCTTCCTCAGTTCAGGAAGTTATCTTCTATTATTTCTTCCCTTCCATCATCTCTTTTCCTTTTGCTATACCTATAAAATGTGATATCAGTTGGGAGTGTGATTGGCTGGAAGTAACAGAAAACTTCATAAACAGTGGCTTAAAGAAGTAAGGAGTTTATTTTTCTGCAGTAACAAGAAATCTAGGAATAAATAGCTAGTGTCTTTCTATCTTCCTGTTTTACATTCTTAGTGTGCCTTTTGTCTTTAGGTTTGCAAAATTGTCCCTGTAAAGGGCAAAGAGACCCTCCTCTGAGGCTTTGGCTTTTCATTTGGGATGCTATGGTGTCTTAAACCTGCATCTCACTGACCGAGCTGTGTCACACAGCCATTTGTTCTGTATGTTGCTACAAAGGAGAAAGGAGATTCAGGTATATTGCTGTCTCTTTTTTTGTAGCAGAGGTAGGCAAGGAAGAGGGATATTAGAAGAAGGGATCAGGTCAGTCAATAGACAGTGCCTGCCACAGATGGATGTGATATAGCACCTCTTGGATCTCTCCTCCAGGTCTTACAGCATTTTTCTCATAATGTTCATGGTTTTTTTTTTTTTTTTTTTTTTTTTTATCATTTTGCTTCTATGAGCTAATTTCACAGTTTTGCAAGTTGAGTTTCAACCATGGCTATTCTGCCGTTTAGCCATGCAGCCCTCATCTGAGATTTCTTTTTCACAATTATTATTTTTTTACACTAATATTTGCTGAGAATTCTTTTTGCAAGTCTTGTTATAATCTGGTGTGGGTGAAAAACATAATATACAGAAATTCTATAAAGTCACATGGTGACACATGTTAGAATAGAAATTCAGAGGAGGAAGATAGGAAGTGCAGCAGAAAGAATTTAGGACAACTTTGAGGAAAGGGCCTATTTACTGTATTTTCAAGCCATACCAAATTTCTTGCCATTCCTCAAATTCTCTGTGTTCTTGCAAACCTCTGTGTTTTCAAATGCGCCCTTTCCTTTATGGAGTGCCCTCCAACCTCGTCTTCGACAAGTGACTACACAACGTAAAGAAGATAACTAAAATGATAGCTATGTTTTAATTCCCCAGGACTCTGGTTGTTCTTTATAGTGGCATGTTTAATTTTATGAACATAATATTCTCTTGAATATTTCTAGGATATTTATTTAGAATTGTAAACATATTTCCTTCTATATTGGGAACTCATACTTGCAACTAGTGGCACCGACTAAGCCAGATGTCTCTGCTGCCGCCCTTGCCTGGGTTTTGCATCAGAACTCAGGTTACTCACTCTAATGGTGTTGAACGAGTGAGTCTGGTTGATGAACCCTTGGTTACCAGCCTGAACTCTAGCTGTAAAGGAGGCTGGTTAAGAGCATTTTCTGGTTTCTGTCTTGGGAAGGTAAGATTCCTAAAAGCCAGAAATTCTCCATACATAGTGAGGGTGTCTAGAAGGTGCTAGACAGAAAAAAAAAAAATGATACCATCTACTACCTATTACATATAATTTCTTTCTGTAATTGCATAGTACATGAAAAATTTAAATGTTTGTTGAATTTAGCCAGACATGCTCTTTTGATTCCAGTGTGATTAAAAAGATCCCATTTAGACAAGGATTTTAAATTTGTTAATCACTATTCATTGATTTCTTACTTTTTTTGTGATTCTTTATTATTTCTCATTTAGGTCATAGAGTATTTATGCCACTTTTGTTTAGGAAAAATTACCAGAGTTTATTCATGAGTAATTAAATAATATATTTTTAAAATAATTATGTGAACTTACACATATATTTAAAAATGATTATTACTATATCATATCCTTGTATGGATATACTACAATCTACTCACTTTTCCTCTATTTTTAGACATTTGGGCTTTTTGTATTTATTCTTTATTATAAATAAATGACAATAAACATTATCAGTCAGTGTTCTATGTTGCAAGTAACAGAGATGGACTTTGGTTAAAATAACAGGAAATGAATTATTGGGAGAGTTAGGTAGCTCACAGCCTCAGTGGGAAGTTTGGAGAGCCAAGTTGGTAAACCAGGCAGATGTCAAGTTAGCCAGAAACATATGGCTGCAGGAGCTCCTTGGGAACAGGCTGGTTAGGGGCAGTCCTGGCACTGCAGCTACCAGACACTTGCCCCTGATAGATGGTCACTTTTGCTGCCATCACTGCTGCCAATGCTGGATTCTCACTGCTGCTGCTGTCACCATTAGTCATTTCCCTGCATCTTTGCATCTGTCCCTCAAGATTCAAAAGTTAGGGTGTTCTCTTTTGATTGGCTGAACTTAGGTGATTTGCTTGTCTTGATAGCAGTGGATAGGGAGAAGGAGTCTCTGGTGGTGATCTGTTCCCTACCAACACTGTTCAGGAGGAGACAAATATAAAAGCCTTTCTGCGTAACTTTTTACTGTAGTTCTGGTTACCACCTAGGGATTGATTCTTGGTATTAGCATCATGCAAGGAAAGGGTATGAACTTTTTAAGCTTCTTTGCCCTCCACCTGGCCCTTTATTCTAAATGTTCTTCATGATTCTTCTGTCCTCTTCTTGCACTACCTGCTTCCCTGTGTGACCTCATCCGTTCCCATAGTCCCAAGGGTTTGAACCACTGTAGACATGTGGTGAGTCCAAAATACTTATTCAATCCCAAGTCTCAATCTTGAACTTCAGATAACAATATTTAACTGCCTAACATAATCTGTGGATATCCTAGGATGTCTGTGAATTTCATAAGATCCCAAACAATTCATTTTCCTCCTCAAACCTACTGCATCTACGTTCCCTAGTTTAGACCATGTGACCACCATCCACCTACTTTGCAAAATCAAGAACTTGCTTTTTATCCTTGATTTTTAATTCTCCCTTTATTCTTCCATAAAATTATCTCCAGGTTCTGTAAATTCTACTTCCTAAGTGTCTCTAGAATCTTTTCTATGTTCTGCATCCCCAGAAAACATTCCCTAGTTCAGGCACTCATCACGTTTGTTCTAGATTATGGCTATTGCTTCTTAACTGGTCTTTCTGCCTCCAGCCTTGCCCTCACTAGTTCCTGTTTTAAAGTACAGAATCAATCATCTTTCTTTCATTAGAGTCTTATTTCCTCCAGGAGGCTTTCTCCAACCACTTCATCTCCTTGCTCCTTCTGCCCACAGAGGTTAGCTGACTCTCACTGGTTCCCACAGTGCTCAGGGCTTACCAGCGATCTTTGTACCTTGTTAAAGTTGTTGCTAACAAGAGATTGAGAAGTCCTGGAGGGCAGAACCTCGTAAAATTCATATTGATTCACCAGTGCCCAGCATAATACCTATGCACAGTAGGCATTCAGTATGAGATTTATGAATGAATGTTATAAAGATAATACAAGGCTAATGTTAGTTGAATGAGAGTTAGACGATCAATTAAGTTCATGAAACCCAAGCAACTGACTTTATAGATCCTACGTTACCTTTAAGGGACAAAGTTTGAAAATATCATGTCCCATTATAGGGTAAACCTATATCATAAAACATTTTTTTGAAAGTAGAGAAATGAGAATGTTAGGAGAACCAGACTGTGAGACTAGACTAAGAGATTTATTCCACAGGTGAAAAAAACCACAAAATCTAATAAGATACCTTACCCACAGGGTTGGCAGATAAAAAACCTAAACTATTTCATTTTTTGCTTTCACTACCCCAGTGTTAACTCTGTTATTTATTTATTTGTTTGTTTTTGTGAAGTCTTGAGTACTAACATAGCTGTCTGGAAGTTATATATTGGCAAAAATATAGCATGGAGCTGACCTGGTAACCTTTGTTTCCTCTTAGGGTGATCAGTCTGGATGGCTGGTTCCAGGAGAAGGGTATACACTTGCAGTCACCCAGCATCAGCAGCTCGCTGAAATCAATTTAAAACTCCAAGAACTGTCCGCAGCCTCCCCAACAATTCCCAGCTTTTCTCCAAGACTTGAAAATCAGAATGAGCAGGTATGTTTAATTCAAGAGCACACAGACTGTTCAGATTTATGTGTGCTAAAGCTAGTTCACATAATTTTACAATCTGCGTGTTAACCAATTGCTTTTTACATGACTACAACTGCAGTAATTATAGTTGCTATAACAGTGTATATTTTCCTTTGGTTAGTTCCACTTTCTACTCATTTTTCTTTCACTTGGTAATTTTCTGGGATGGGATCACTGAGGAAATATTTATTTTAATATTATTATATCTCCATAATTTAAGCTGATTCTTTTTTTTTTTTTTTTTTTTTTTT
>RJWJ010003012.1:0-91947 GCA_004363605.1 Indri indri | reverse complement strand
AAAAAAAAAAGGGCCAACATAGAGGTTGTACAATCTATTCTTAGTTATATATTTAAAATTGTATCACTGAGCATGAAGTCACTTCTTGTTTTTTTTTTTTTTAATTTGTTTCTTGTCTGTCTTCTATGATTGGCCCTCATCTATTGCCTTCTAGTTGTATGGTAGAAAAGGAAGATACTGCATGCTTGAGAAGATATGAGCTGATAAATCCTTTCTCAATAACCAATGGCCATAGTTGGAAAATATTGATTTACAGTAGGATTGTCTACCTCAGTGTTAGAATCAATTCTTAACTTCAGGGCAGCGGTCCCTAACCCCCGGGCTGCAGACCAGTCTGTGGCCTGCTGGGGACCAGGCCGCAGAGCTCCGCCCCCACCCTGTCTGTGGAAAAATTGTCTCCCATGAAACTTTAGGAAACTGGGGGGTGCGGGCGGGGTGGTCTGCACAGCAGGAGGTGATCGGCAGGCAAGCAAGCGTATTTACAGCAGCTCCCCGTCGCTCACATCACCGCCTGAGCCGCTGGCCCCCCACCAAGCACATGTGTTTGTGGTGACGCTGGTGTAGGCAAAACTACTGTGCTGCCGGCGTGTAAAAGTACGTACAGTACATAACCCTGGATAATGATAATAAATGACTATATTACTAGTTTATGTATTTATTATATTTTAAAAATATTATCGTATTTTAGAGTATATTCCTTCTACTTAATATAAAAAAAAAAGGTCAACTGTAAAACAGCCTCAGATAGGTCCTTCAGGAGGTAGGTGTTCCATAAGAAGACATTGCTATCACGGGGTGACATGGGGCAAGATGCGGAGGGAGAAGACAGTGATATCCATCACCATTCTGACCCTCTGTAGGCCTAGTAGGTAAGTTTGTGTCTTAGTTTTTAACAAAAAAAGCTTAAAAGGTTAAAAAAATTTTTAAATAGATAAAAGCTTATAAAGATATAAAGTATTTTTGGACAGCTGTGTAATATCTGCATTTTAATCTAAGTATTAGTACAGGAGGGTCAACAAGTTAAAAACATTTTAAAAGTTTGTAAAGTAAAAATGTTATAGTAAGCTAAGGTTAATTTATTATGGAAGAAAGAAATTTTTAAAATAAATTTAGTGTAGCCTAAGTGCCCAGTGTTTATAAAGTCGGTGGTAGTGTACGGTAATGTCCTAGGCCTTCACATTCACTCACCACTCACTCCCTGACTCACCCAGAGCGAGTTCTAGTCCTGCAAGCTCTATTCATGGTTAAGTGCCCTACCCAGTTATACCATTTTTTAAATCTTTTATACCATATATTTACTGTGTCTTTTCTATGTTCAGATATGATATGCAAATACCACTGTGTTGCAATAGCCTACAGTATTTAGTACAGTCACATGCTGTACAGGTTTGTATTGCTTAGGAGCAATAGGCCATACCCTATAGCCTAGGAGTGTAGTAGGCTATACCATTTAGTGTGCAAGTACACTCTATGAAGTTCACACAATGTACCCAACAATACATTTCTCAGAATGTGTTCCCGTCATTAAGTGACACGTGACGGTATTGACATCAATATGTAAGTATTCCATAAAACCAAGAGCTATGATTAAATTTCCTTTCTTGTTTGGCTTTTTTCCCTTCTTCCTAGAGTTTATGAGTATTTAGAATTTATATTGTTTGCCTTCTCCACCATTATCATTACTGTCATCATGGCCAACCTTTATTAAGGGTCTAATGTGCCAAGTAATTACCTTTATTAACCGATTTAATCCTCACAACAACCTATAATGTAGGAATTATTACAGATGAGGAGATTGAGGAATAGAGACAAGCTAAGTAAATTGTCCATGGCCACACAAGTACTAAGTGGTAGAGCTGGGATTTGAACCTATGTTATCTGTGTGTAGTGGCCATGCTCTGTATCACTTTGCAATAATATCTCTCTCCCCAGATTCATAGTACTACATTTCTCAAATCTCCTTTATTCTTGCTGCCTGTCTCCAGCCTCCTGTCCCAATCTAGGCTATTTTTTTGGAGACAGAGTCTCACTCTGTTGCCTGGGCTAGAGTGCCATGGGGTCAACCTAGCTCACAGCAACCTCAAACACCTGGGCTCAGGCAATCCTTCTGCCTCAGCCTCCCAAGTAGCTGGGACTACAGGCATGCGCCACCATGCCCGGCTAATTTTTTCTATATATTTTCAGTTGTCCAGCTAATTTCTTTCTATTTTTTTAGTAGAGACAGGATCTCACTCTTGCTCAGGCTGGTCTTGAACTCCTGAGCCCAAACAATCCGCCCACCTCGGCCTCCTAGAGTGCTAGGATTACAGGCCTGAGCCACCACATCCGGCCCCAATCTAGGCTATTAATAATTGATTTTCTAGGTATGCCGCACAGCTGTCTTCTTAAGAAGACTTCATTTCTCCTTTGATTGCATCCACTGTTTCTTCCATTCTGTACCTTCTTCTTTCATGGTTTAATTCTACATTTTGCTAGAGCACATCTGTAAATAACTTCCTACAAAAGGATGTTTAAAAGTAAATGTTCTGGATTCTTGTATTTTTTTCCTTTTATTTGCTTTTCTCTGTCGTCTCCCATTAAATTGATAGTTTTGCTAATTGGAAGATTGGGGGCTGAAAATAATTTTCCCTTGAAACTTTAAAGCCATTGCTCTTTTGTGTTTTTGCTTCCCACATGGCTGATGAGAGAAGTCGTGTTGCCTGTCTGTTTCTCTTTCCTTTGTGTGTCTCATTGGTGTTCTGAAGTTTCGCAATGCCCGTGGTAGTTGGTTTTGCTTTCCATTGTGCTGAGCATTTGTGGGGTCCTTTTAGCCTGAGGAGTTAGAAACTTCTGCTCTAGGCAATATTCTGGTGTTACTTCTTCGAAAATGTCTTCCTTTGATAGTCCCTGTTCTTTTTTTTTTTTTTTTTTTTCCTGGAAATAGAACTCTTTTTAGTTTGCTTGAGCCTCTCAATCGTTAGTTTTTCTTATTTTTTCTTTTAAATTTTTTTTTATTTGGGGTATAATTTACACACAGTAAAAATCACTTAATTTTAGTGTACAGGTTTATAAGTGTTGACCAATGTATTTAGCAGTATTACCACCACCACAATCAAGGTAAAGGATTCACAGTAGCCAAAAGCTGGAAGCAACTCACGTGTCCGCCCATGGGTGAACTCATAAGCAAAGTGTGAGATGCACACAAGCACACACAACGGAACATTATTCAGCCTTAAAACGGAGGGGAATTCTGACACATGCTCCAACCTGGGTTGAACCTTGAGGACCTTCTGCTCAGTGAAATAAGCCAGCCACAAAAGGACACCTACTGTATGATTCTACTGCGTATAAGGTACTGAGTAGTCAAATTCATAGAGACAGAAGGTAGAATGCTGGTTGCCAGCGGTTGGGGGGAGCAGGGAATGGAGAATTAGTGTTTAATGGGTGCAGAGTTTTCAGTTTTGCAAGGTGGAAAGAGTTCTGGAGATGGATGTGATGATGGTTGCTCAACAATGCGAGTGTGCTTAATACTATCGAACTGTAAGCTTAAAAACAGTGAAGACGGTCACATTTTGTTATGTATATTTTACCACATGCACAGAAAGATGCAGGGCAGTCTCATCACATAACCCCCTGAATTCTTTCTCTCTCATTTTTTAAAAAATCACTTTATCTTCATCTTTTTGGTCTATATCCTGGAATATTTTTGCCTTTATTTTCTAAACTTTTTGGTTTCTTATAAAATTTTGGCTATCACAACCTTTTTTAAAATTTCAAAGTGCTTTAGTATATTCTGATTGTTCCTTTTTCAAAGATCTTGCTCTTATATCATGGATGTAGTATCTTCTTGAATTTCTATGAGAGTACTCATTAAAGATTTTTTTACAGTTCTGCTTTTTCTTGGGGGTGATTTTGTTACTAGTTTATATTTTTCTATTTTATTTTGCAGTCTTTCTTCAAATGTTTAGTTCTCAGTTATACCATGTATTTTAGATTGGAGCACTAAAAAGTTAACTTGGAGTTGTGTGTACAAGAATGAGGTCTGTTTACTTTTTTTAAAAAAATAACCTTTAATTTTAGAATAGTTTTGTATCTATAAAAAAATTGTGACCATAGCACAGAGTTCCCATATATCCTGTGTAATGTTTGCCCTATTGTTAACATCTTACATTAGTATAGTACATTTGTTACAGTTAGTGAACTAATATCGATACGTTATTATTAACCAAAGTTCATACTTTATTCAGAATTCCTTAGTTTTTACCTAGTGTCTTTCTTCTGTTCCAGCATCCCATTCAGGACACCACATTACATGTAGTCATATCTCCTTAGGCTCCTCTTGCCTGACAGCTTTTCAGACTTTACTTGTTTTTAATGATCTTAGCAGGTATTTTGTAGAATGTTCCTCAATTAGGGTTTGTCTGATGTTTTTCTCGTGATTGGACTGGGGTTATGGGCTTGGGGAAGAAGACAAGGGAGGTGACGTGCCGTTGTCATCCCATCATGTCAAAGATGTATTTGATGTTGACCTTGATCAGTGGCTGAAGTAGCGTCTTCCAGATTTCTCTGCTGTAGAGTTAGCCCCCTTTCCACACCACCGTCTTTGGAAGAAATCACTATAGCAGCCACACTAAAGGAATGGTCTTTCTTCTCTATCTTCCTTTGTTTCTTGCTCCCTGCCTGTGTTTTCCTTTTTTATCACTGTTCCTGAGGCCTTTGGAACTTGGGGGTGGGGTGGAGCTGGCCCGAGCTGGGGAGCGAGAGAGGCAGTCAGTCACCCGGATGTGCCACACACCCAGCTTTGCCTTCTCTTCTTCCCCATGCCACTACCTGCTGTGAGGCGCCCTGCCTGAAACATGGAGTGGAAGGAAACCTGTGCTGGGGACTGCATCGTTATTCTCAAGCTCAAGCACAGTTTCCAAGAATCCTGGAAAGGGAAACGGGTAACAACCTACAGTGTTGGTATTTGTCATTTTCAGTTTTGACCATTTCCTTTGAGGAGTCTGGAAAAAATTAAAATGTTTTTCTGGAAGCATTTTGGCATGTTAGGTACTAACAGTCATAGTCTATCTGGCCAATATTTTTAAACCAATATTTGCTCCTGTTGGTCTTAAAAACTTCCCGCCAAAATTTAGTCATCCAAGTACTCCTGGAAAGTCAGACCTATTCCCTGGTGCCACCTCCCATCCTCAGGGTGCCCATTCCTTTTTCATTACTGCCAGCTTCACCTCTGACATGGCTTGTTTTTCCTAGATTTAATTGGATCAAACTACTGATAATAGTTCTCTCCTTTATCAAAGAAAAGGGCAAAGGTGAGATACATGAGCCTGGGGGATGCATACACACATGCATACACACGTATACACACACATGCATTACATAATCTTTTCTTTTTTAAACCTGAGAATATGGGACACAGTTACAAATTCGAGTGGTTTTGAGGAAGATTTATTTAATAGGCAAGCGTTGATTGCTTGCCAAATGTGCTCATCAAAACCACTGAAACAGATGTTATAGGCTAGAAGAGAAGAATCTGCCTCTCTTGGGTTAGTCATACTTCTTTGGTTTTTTTTTTTTTTAAAGCAAATAACTCAGATGAAAAGGAACAACAGGCAGTGAAAGTGAAAATAAGTTTGTTTCAAGTAGAAGTTAATTCCTTTGGGGAGATAAGAGAACCTGAGAACCTTCTAGAATAGTTTTAGAATTAGAAGGGACCTGTGAGATCATCCAGTATCTTATTTTCACAGTTGTAGAAGTTGAGTCCTAGTGAGGAAAACGTGTCCATCAAAATACAAGACTGACTTCATCGTATCATCTGAAGCAGATGGAAGCCCACCTAAGTCTCAGTTCTGAGTTCCCTCCACCACCACAAGTGGATTCCAGTAATGTGCGAGCATCCACGCATACATGTGTGGGGTGGGAAAATAATTTCAACTTCTTTGGAATTGATTTCTGATATTGGAAGCTGGATAATAGGAATAGAATTAAAAATTTATCATTTTAGACTTTTCCCTTGAATAACCTTTAAAATTGTTATTGCCGTGAACATGAATTTATTTAATTATTTTACTGAATAGTTCAGCTGCCTATATTTAAGCATTGAAGAGAGCATTTTCCACAATTTAATAATTAAGAAATGACAACTATGTATTTTTTGCCAATTACATTTAACACTCAAAAGCATAATTGGATTGCTGTGTCCAAGCCCAGCATACCAATTTATAAAATAACTTTTGATCGCCTCGTTGAACGTAATTTTTGATAATTTAGCCATGTGGTCACTGTGGGGGAAAAAAACTTTATAAAATGAAAATTCTTTTAAATTTAAAGATGGTCCTGGTCCAAAGTCTTTCAAAACCTCGGAATTCTAATCACCGAGGCAAAGAGAGATTGATGTGGCAGGCAGGCAGGGACGTCCTTAAGTTCATTTCTAAACATGTCAACAAAATAATGATGCTCTCATTTTCCAGGGCTTCTGGTTCTCAGGCTTTTGTCTCAGGAGAAAAGTAGATGGCCCTATTAAAAGGATAGTTTGACAAGTAATTTTAAGAGACATACTTTAAGCATTACTAGCAACAGAAGGAATGCGGTATTTTAGAAGTCAGGATCAGTAGGTTCCAACTTGCTTGTGAAATTGGGCTACTATTTTTGAAAGTACAAGTTGTGCCAAGAAGAGAATCTGTAATAAGGCACTTTTGTTGGAGAAATTGCCTGTACCATAGCTGACACTACTCTCTAGCTTTCTGGGATCCTAGCCCTGGTGACTTTTTTGGAGAAAGACCAGCTCATAGGGATGTCTGTCTCTTGCAGTACAAAAGAACTGAAAAGAAATAAAGAACTCAAACCCTTTTTGTTGGACATTGTCCAGACGGAGCTAGAACTTCAGAATTCAGCAAATGTTTGTATTGACAGCTTAAGGTGCATCTTGAAATGAGCCAAGTCTTTCATTTTCAATAGTTTAGTCTCCTTATTGCAGTTGTAATTTCTAGAATATTCAAAACCACTTACATTTTCTTTGGCTAGAGGTTTGCCAGGTGGTAATTGGATTGGTGGGGCCTGGCCTGTGGGAAGAACACAGAGCTAAGATACCATAACATTTTCTGCTACAGTTCAAAGAACCAGACTGATCCACGATGGAATGAAGTCATAGAGTAGAAAAGAATCCTAGAGATCACTCCAGGGAGTTATCCAACTTCTGCTTGAACATGTCCAGCCAGCATGAGGCAGCTTAATAGTAATTTAATTATATATACTATATAATATATAATACATAATATTGTTATTTTATGTCAATAATAATAAGTTACGGTAACAGCTATAACTTTTTGAGTGACCGTTTCCTTTCATGTGCCACATACATTATTTTATCTAATTCTCATAATAGCCCTAATGGGCCTTGGGGCCACATGTGGCCTTCTGGATCCTTGAGTGAGGCCTTTTGACTGAATCCAAGTTTTACAGAACAAATCTTTTCAATAAGGGATTTGCTCTGTGAAGTTTGGATTTGGTCGAGGGGCTGCACGTGGGGATCTGGAGGGCCACATGTGGCCTTGAGGTCGCAGGGTCCCCACCCCTTCACCAAGTTGTTTAATCTCTTCTGCGGCACCTCAGCGTCCTCACTGGTAAGATGAGAAATGTCATAGTACTACCTTTGAGGGTTATGATGAGGATTAAAGGAGTTACTTAGTGAAAGTTGCCTAGAAGAGTGACTGGCCCAGAACTATTGCGGTAACTATTCTCATACTAGAAATAAGCAAAGTAAGATTTAAGTTGTTATTCGATGTGCGGCCGTCCATAGGCCTAGAAGGAGCTGGGACTCAAAGCCAAATCTGCCCACCTGTGAAGTCCACGCCTGTTGCTAACCTTGAAACAAATTGCTTCTCCGGTGTCGCGTCAGCCCGTTTCGTTCTGAATGAGTCTTGTGGAAGCCTCTTTTTATATTAAATTGCATTCTGGCTTTGTTTAGTTTTGTGCTCTCGGTCTCGGATCTGTTAAAATACGGTGCTTTGTCCTCAAATGGGAAAGAAAAGTGTCCATCGAGGCTTTCCCTGCACCTCATTAATGTTAGGATGCCGAGCTAGATGTTTGATGGGTGGTGTTTGCATTCTGGAAACCTTATTATGATTTGGAGAAAAGATAGGAACACCTAGTTTGGAAAGCCCTCATAGGAGCCCAAATGGACCAGAACTGGGTCTGTTGTTTAAACAATTTATTTTCTCAGGTAAGGTCACCCTCAGGAGGATGGATTGCTGGGGTTAGGAGGATGATTTTAAAAGCAAGTCGATGGGAGTGATGGTTCTATCTACTGTTTTAAGGGGGATATTGAGGTCTTAAATACTTCTTGTTTTTGGCTACTGGGGCAAAAGTAGCCTCAACTTCCATGGAGAAGAAGAGACATGGACCTCTTTTTTTTTTTTTCCTTAACTGTTAAAGGTTCTGCAAAAATTATTCTTGGAACTAGATTGATTTAAAAAACCCATACTAATAAACTGCAGGGATTGTGGGAGTGTAAGAGATTGCTCCCTTCTTGATCTTCGTGATTATCTGTTGGAGGACAACCTCTAAAATTTTGGGAGGGAAAGTGTTTCTTCCACTTTTTATTTGGCAGATACATCCCAACTAGTTAGTGTAGCCACGTGTAGCCACAGATTCCTTTTAGACAAAAGAAAAAATGAAGATGTGTGCCCTTAACGAATTGAAGGGTCAGGAGCATATGGCGATAATACAGCGGAGAGATTATTCTTATGAGTAATTCTGCAGCGAGCGACTTTTGGTGCTTTGAAAACACATAACCACTTTAAAGGATATTAAAGGATGTGTCATAATTTAGTTATTATTGTTTATGTTGTCATCTTTTACTTATTCTCCATTGGGAATCTAGTTTTAGGGTCCAAATCTGAAAATGGAGCTTTATTTTTCCTTCTCTGTGCTATAAAGCAGAGCTGGCTCTACCACACAATCCAACATTTGATTATAAATTGTCTCATCATTGGTTGTTTGGGCCTGCAATTCGATAAATTCCTGGAGGGTGGAGAATACTTCTTATGTTCTCCCTGTTAACAATAGCGTAAAGCTCAGTGTCTTCTGAAATTGTGTTTGAACTAGCTGTATGGGAAGATCATCATTAAAACACTTACCCCAAGAATATGAAAACAGCTTTGCCTAGGTGTAAGAAATGATTCTTGAAATCTGTGGGATTTCAGAATGTTTCATAGCTTATGCTTAAATGACTGATTCTGTACTTTGCTAAAAATCTCTAAGTATGTATTTGTCTCTTTCTCATCTTGCCTCTTGCCTCCCCCTCCACCCATCCTCTAACCTCTCCTGGCCCTTTATGACCAAGGCTCAGTTCTGGGCACCCATACCGAGCTCTCCAAGCTGTGTGCTATAATCCCTTGCTCTCAACCAGTACCCTCTGCCTAACGTTCTTCCAGCTGCATCTCTAGGGCCTTCGACCACTTAGACTCTTTGCAGCCCCATAGTTCCAGCTGTCACTAATCATCGACATGTTCAAAATAGATCAGTTTCTCTTTCTGCAAAGCTGATGTCTTTCTGAGCTGCCTTTTTCTGTCAGCAGATGGGACTGACCATTGGTGTCCTCTTCCTCCTTCATGCTTCTGTCCCACATGCCATGGCTTCCCATGTCCCTGCCCCTTGCCCCACATCCTTAGCGTTTTGCGCACAGTCAGTAGTCCTAACCCGGCTGCACGTCAGAATTCCCTGGGGAGCTCTGGACAAAGTCAGTGCCCCGGTCCTACTCCAGCTGAGTCATAATATGTTTGGAAATGCTCCAGGAGACTGTATTTTGAAGCAGTGTTGAGGATCACTGCAGGGATGTTCGATAAATATTCTAAACTAATTAAACAGTAATTTTATGTACATCATAAATATCATAAATATGGGTTAATGTTTTGGTGCTGGTCGATATTCATTAGAATGCTGGCCTTGGTAGCATGTTCCAAATAATCTTAGTGACTATATATCATAAGTCATAGATTCCTGGTAATACTATGCCATATCAAGAAAAACAATATTTTGGGGAGTGAGCAGGAGATTTCTTTTTAAAGGGATATGGTCTTAACATTTCTAAAATAAACAGTAGACATTTGTGATCTACTTTCAATTAAATGATGTAGATACATTTTGGAAAGACTTCTACACTCTTTTTCTCTCTGCTACATGAATGCAATTTACTTGCTCATGTTTATGAAAGCATGAAAATGCAATTTTTTATTTCTTAGAGATATATAGATTTCTGGGTTTTTTTTTTTATAGATTACTAAATGATGCTTGAGCAGAATTGGTTTAGGCCTAACTCTCCAGGGAATGAATCTGTCCTGACGGACACACTAGGCTGTACAGTGATACACTGGAGAGCGGCAGAGGCGGCTCCAGATGGTTTCCAGAGCTGGGCTGGGGACAGCTGGGCTAACACAGCCTGACGGAGTGATGATCTGTGAGTGAAACGTGCAGTTTAATGGTCAGCGTGGGGTGGTGGGGAAACCAGAGCCCTTATTTTTTTCCTGTTGATTTGGCTGTGCAAATTTTGACCGCATTTTTTCCTTCTCTATCAGGTTGAGACAATGTATATCCATCCCATAGACCTGAGAGATTTGTCATGAGGATCTCATGAGATAAACCGTGTGACAGTGGCTTTGAAGAACTGGCAAGCCCCAGGTGGAGGAAGAGGAGGAAGAGCAGGGAAGGCAGGGGCCGGGGGAGCAGGAGTGATGATAGTAAGAGAAGCTGCATCGGACAGTTCCAGCAGGTTCCTAATGCAGTTTCTTGGGTGCGTTTGAAATGAGGCACTTCCAGACAGGGGGTTTGGGTTCTTCTCACTGAGTCAGAGGTGAAATATGAGATGTTGTCATGTTAAACTAATAAATGACATTCGTAAGGCCAGGAGTTGAAAATAATTCTGCCTGCAGCATGGGAGCTTCCCCCGCAAAGGTTTCCAGGGTCTGGGAACCAAGAAATCCCTCATTTCTGACAGGAACAATGGAAAGATCTAAACTAAAAATGGAATAGCCTTCAGAAACCTTCAGGCCCTAAGGGGCTTCGCCGAGCATAATTTTCTTTGAATAGAAGTATAAGTTTATAATTTGTTAGAAGCAATTTTTCAAAAGTAAAATAGAAGCATGTAGAGGTTTTTAGTGCCTTTCCAACTCCTTCAGGGAAAAACCTATTTTGGTAAATGTGTAATCTTTAAGGTTCCTGTGCTGGGCAGTGATTGATTTGAGAACACAGCTGGAAAATTTATTGTGAGAGTGATAGTTTTTGTGGCTTTCCCTGGTTTTGATTCTTGTATGATTTTACCACTCCATATGCCTGGACACAGTTGTATAGTGTTGATCTTGAATGCCGAGAAGGAGTCACAAACCTATGGAAATTATAATCCCAGATTTTGGGATCTGTGCAGCAGGATAGGTGGCCGAGACCTGGATGGGTGAGCAGGTTTTTATGGGGTTTCTGATACAGCCGGCTACTTCATTTAGGGTAAACTGTTGGCTATTTTGTAATTTATAAACTGTCTTTTAAAGCAGGTGTCATTTAGAACTTCATATTTAAAATTTTTATCCTCTTTGTTACCGTGAGTATAATTTCTTCTGAACAAACATTTCCCTATTATTTTTTTTTTAAATTAATTTTGTTAGTATGCCGAAAATGTTAGCATTCACTGACAGTTTAACTCAGGTGAAATTTCGAATAAAGAGGGAGAAAATGGTGGTGGTGAGATACCAAGACCTTTTGTGTGTTTTCTAACTACTTGAATAGATTAAACTCAGTTAGATAGATATATCTTACTAAATATTCAGGTATTTCTTATGTGCCAGGAGTGATGGTAGCTGTGTTAGTAATGGTTGTGGCTGAAAGTAACAATACTTGATTGATAATGCTAGATGAAAACCGATTATCTTGCATAACAAGAAGCATGCAGGTTGGTGGTGCCGGTTTTGAGGCAGTAGCTTTACAAAGCCGTAGAGACCTGGGGTCTTTCTGCCTTTCTGCTCTGCCATTCTCAATGTGTTGCATTTTGTCCTTAAGCTTGTCACTTCTTGATCCCATTATGGCTTCTGCTGCTCCAAACAACACTACCTTTTACAACAGGAAGGAAGACGCCGAGTGAAAAAATGAACAGTTCTCTTATCAGGGAAGAACATTTTTCTCAGTCCTTTCCACAGCCTACAGTAGACTTCTCCATATCTGCTAGGGAAACAGAGAAAACAAGAGAGTCGGAATCTGATTTTCATGTTTGTATGAGACCAATCATGATTCATAATTAGCCTTTCCACATAAAAAAAGGTGTTTTGTTTGTAAGAAAGAAGGAGGGGTAATTGTTGGGTGGGAGACCCACACCATGGACATAGTGGCAGGTGCAGGGCTTTCCCAGAAGAAAGAGCAAGCCCTGGTCCTCAAGGATCCCACCCGCTGGTGGTGGGGAGAGGACAAGTAGCCAAATGACCACGGTGACCTGTGGAATAACAAAAGTGTCCAGGAGCTACAAATACAGCACTATTAGAGGAAGATTTGGAGAGAGATGAGGAGATTCAAGAGAATCTCCAAGAAGAATGGTATCTTCTTGGAGAAGATACCATTTGAGATAGACACTCAAGATGATAACTCAAAACTCAATGTTTCCAATAGGTGTAGATGGACAGGCGGTGGCCTTTAGACATCTGCAAAGGCAAAAATCTTGGCTTCGTTTAGCAGGCGTCCCAGGAGAGTAATCAGTGGGCACATCGGAGTGTTTGCAGCCCCAACATGCCATGGCGGCTGCTGCAGGGCTGCATTAAGCAGCAGTGGGTGAATGAAAGCGTACTTGGTGTCCTCTGCGGGCCTGTCTGTCCTGTGCCATGTGCTCTGCTGGGTGTCCCACCTGTTCTGTGCTAGGCGCAGTGCCGGGTCCTTCTGCAAATAGACTTATCTTCCCCAGTGGATGTGCCCTTGGACTGCATTTAAAGTGGAAGTTTGAGTTCATGTGTGTTTCTGAGGTCTGTGGTTTGTAACCTGTAGATAGATACAGGTGTATGTTTTAAGTGAAAGGAAATTGCAAAAGGACCTTGGGTCACAGCTCCAGCTTTCTTAATGTGTTGTGATAATATCATGCAGTTTAATGAACTGTGGTAGGCTTATAATGCTGGTGATTTACGTTAGTTTCACTTTGAATGATGTTTAAAAACCATGCTGAGTTATTTTTCATACAATTAGAGAAGTAATTAAGCTAATTTTTCTGTGTGGAAAGAAATTACAGAAAAGAAGTGGTAATTGTGGAAAAAGTGGAGCTAAGTCTTAGTCTTCTCTGAAGTCTCCGTCCAGATAGACCAGCGCTGCCCAGGCCGCGGCACAGCTGAGGCAGCAGTGGAGACTCAGGTGGAGAAACAACTGAGAAACCCAAGTCGTCTTTCAAAGAATGGCATTTTTAGAAAGAAGAAAATCCATGTAACAAAAAGATAAACAATAATATTGTTGGAATAGCTAACTCAGGGGATTGGAATGACAATGTGCCCAGTGAACGATGGGACTGCTGAAAGCTCCCGATTCGACTTCCAGGATGAGAAAGATGGTAATTCTACTGTTCTTTGAGTGAATATGAGATTTTATGTATGATATATATATATATATATATATATATATATATATGTAATATACACATACACACATATCTCTTTTTAAAAAGTTTTTATTTTAACATAGTTATTGTGCCATTATCATACCCAATAAAATTAACAGTAATAGATATTTTAATACAATGTTAACACATTTTACTATATTACTTATCTCTGTATTATAAGTCTAAATTACATATCTATATCTATGTCTTTGTCTCTGTCTACATTGACATTGTACCTGAAGAAAAGAAGATTCATAGTGTTACAGCTGTTTTTGAATGTTGTAAGATTGTCATGTGGAAGAAAGTTTGAGATTTGTTGTTTTTATTTTTCTTGGTAGAAAAGGCCCAGTGGGTCGAGTTATGGAGAGATATTTGGGCTTAATCCTAAGGAAGAATTTTCTTAGGACGCTGCCCACAGATGCAATGGACCGGTTTAGAGAATTCCTTCATTCCTTAAGACCCAGGTCAGTTCAAGTCCAGGCTAAAGCAGTAGCTCTCAAACTTCCATCTGCATCAGAATTGCCTGGAGGGCTTGTTAAAACCCAGAGTGCTAGGTCTCAAACCCCAGTTGTTGATTTAGTAGGGCTGGGCGAGGCCCCAGAATTTGCATTTCTAACAGTCTTTCTGGTGAGGCTGAGGCTGTCGGTCTGGATGCCACACTTTGAGAAGCACTGGGGCTAAGTACAGACAGCATTCTTCTCAAACTGTTCTGTGCATGGGAATCATTGGGGGATTTTTGTTAAAACACAGAATCAGATTCACTTGGCCTGGAATTGGGCCTGAGACTCTGCATTTTTAATGTCTCCCAGTCGATGCCAATGCTCTTGGTCTGTGGACCACACTTTAAATAACAGGGGCTAAAGAATCCGTTGTCAGGGATATGATGAGGCCTAAGGACATTTAAATATTCAGTGGACTGTTGGACCAGAGGATGTTCTAAGACCTACACAATTCTGACCTCTTACGAAATAATACTTTTTTGGTAGGTAAGTCCCTAAAGGGGACAAAGAAAAAGTTGACCTTTGCTTTTCAAAAAATTTTTTTCACTGTAGGATACCCTTTTCTTGCAATTATCACACCATAATTACTAACATTTTGTGATCCTTCTCTGCAGGTCTTTAAATAAGAACTCATTTAACTCACTCTATGAGCTTTTGCCTCCCCCTCCACCCAGGAAAATGCCTTATTGAGTGAATCCACTACTGAGCTTTAAATGGAAATGACCTGCATTTAAAAACTTTAATTGGGCTCTGATATTTACTTGCAGATTTGGTTATTTCTCATAAATGCTCCTATCAAAGAATCTTGAGGGTGTAATACCATTACATCCACTCGATGTGCTTCCTAATGATGACACTGGGGTTTTGACCACACAGGGGTTACAGTAAATCAAGAGAATACTAATCTTTTAAAAAATGACATGGATTCACTGCTTGGGCAATACAACTTTGCATTAAGAAAACAAAATGTCCCTCATGAGGAAATGCAAGTTTCCTTATTAAGAGCCAAGTGAATATTTTATTCTGTTTTCTCCCATTTTCTTCATATGAGTAAGCTGTGTTTTGCCTTAGCTGGCTTCAGAGTTTGCTCTCTGGGTCCTCTTATTTGCGACACCCTTTGATCCTAATCTTGTGAACTTCCATTGCTGTTTGGGTTACGCACAAGTAGTTCTTGGATGAAGTGTGTACACGGACCAACTGGAAATACAAGACAAAGACCTCAAAAAAGAAAATCTGATTACAAATAGCTCTTTAACCTTTTGATGGGTTCTTTTTCTCATACAAAGGGAAGGAAGCCAGCATACATGCCAGGCACTTTACACCAATGTTCCTTTAATTCTTTAAAAAGCCATATGGTCCAGGAGATATAATTGTATTACAGGGAAACTGACTCAGGGAGGTAAAGCAATTAACCTAATATCTCACAGCTAGGAAGTGATCAAATCAGGATTCGCGGTGTGTCTCCAATGCTGCTTAGCTTCTTTTTATACAATGAGGCTGCCTGAAACAAACAGCTTACTCTTGGGAATGCAGATGTTCCCATACCATGTACTAGCGGCCAGACAGCAGATTTTGAATGGGTGAAGGAGGAAATAAATGTCCTGGTTAGTCAGTATCTTATCTCTTTAGTTTCTTATTTATCAGCCACCAGCAAATTCTGTATTAGCCCGTGCTACAAAAATCAAGTGAATATAGATGTCCAGTTGGCAGGAGCATCCCCAGATTGAATATTTTGGAACATGTGAACACTCTGTGCTGATTATTAAGCCATCATCTCTCAGCTCCAAACCTACCCTTCAGTTTTTGTCTGTGATGTTGGGGCTGAGGCTTTAAAACTATTCTCCTTTGCCAGCTCCTTTTCTAGTTTCTGTCAATAGGGGGCGCTAGAGGGGACTGATTGGCTGGAGGAGGGAGACTGAACATGCTTTTTCCTGTTTGCCTCCTTTCCCGAAAGTGTCCCCTCAGCAGCAGTGGGTTTTCTTCTTCTTTTTCTAAAGAGACCTCATTTTTTAGAGTGGTTTTAGGTTCGCAGGAAAATTGAATGGAAGGTACAGAGATTCCCAATATCCCCTCTGCCCCCCACCCCTCATACACAACCTCCCTTATTATCGACAACCCCACCAGAGTGGTACATTTGTTACAATTAATGAACCAACATCACATCATTATCACCCAACATCCATGGTTTATGTTAGGGTTTGTTCTTTGTGTCATACATTCTGTGGCTTCGTACAATTTTGTAATGCCATATGTCTTACTCCATTTTGTGTTACGATAACAAAATACCTGACACTGGATAATTTATAGCAAAGAACAGAAATTTATTTCTCACAGTTCTGGAGGCTGGGAGGTCTAAGGTCAAGGCCAACAGGTCTGGTGTCTGCTGAGGGCCAGGTCTCCCTCTGCTTCCAACATGGTGCTGTGAGCATTGCATCCTCCGGAGGCAGAAGAACAGAAGAGCAAGAGAGAACAAACCCACTTTCATGAGCCCTTTTTATAATGGTTTTAATCCATTCATGGGGGCAGAGTTCCAATGACCTAAACACCTCCCATTAGGCCCCACCTCCCAACACTGTTGCATTGGGGATTATGTTTCCAATGTATGAATTTGGAGAGACACTTTCAGACTACAGTACCATGTATCCACCATAACAGTATCATACATAGTGGTTTCACTTCCCTAAAAATCCTCTGCCCAGCAGCTGTTCTTCACCCAGAAGTGGTCTGTTTTCAGTGACTGGTTCCGGTTCCTGACTTTCCCCCAGCATTCCCAGAAGCAGGTGCATCGCGCCCCTCAGAGGCACCATCTCCAGTTGGGGGCTGCCCCCTCATCAGGGGTCTGGGTCCAGCTTTGAGGTTCTTCCACCACCTCTACTTTCTCTGCTCCCAACCCTGGGACTGGTGGCCATTCTTGCTTCCTCTGTGACATCTCAGGGATTCCTTTGTGTCTTTTAGTACTCTGATACCAATTTAACTACTCTTTATATTGAATTCTCTCTGTTAAAATAACTCGTGGTTTCTGTTTTCCTGACTAGATCCTGATGGATACCCCTTCTTTTGGAGAACAATCTCTAAGCTACGTTGAAGCTTGTGGCATGAACACGCACTGCCCATTGCTGACATAAGGGAGTTAGGCAGGAGTTTTAGAAGAACTTGAGGGATTTGCAAACAAATTTGTTAGGTTCACATTTTTACAGTGTCGTTCAACCCTGGGATAGCATGTCCAATGTGAGAAAAGATTAGGAGACAGCATCTAACTGCGAGAAGCTGTGTGTTCTAGTGTCATCCTCAGCTTTTCCTGTAAGTTTGGGAGTGACACTTTCTCTGAAAAGTGTCCTCAGTTTCCTCAACCTTAGATCTTAGGTAGTGCTAATTATGAGATCAAATGAACTTAAGAGAATTAAGAGTACTAATAGAAAGTGTAAGGTCTTGAATGAAAGTAAACTATTATTATGCTCAAATAATATTGCAATGCTGTCATCAGACTTGATCTCTATGTAAAGGAGTTTGCTGAGACCGTAGGGCTTTTAGGTGATAAAGGGGTGAGGGCTGTGAGAGGCTGTGGGGACCAAGCAGTCCCTGAGGGCCGATCTGTCCTGGTGTCATGCTCGGTGCATGGCATCTGCTGTCTCATTCAACTTGACCATTTTGAAGAGGACAAAATTATTTTTCTGGTGCTGAGAGTTGACTCTCTTAATTACTCTCTATTGCTGTCGGTGTGAGGGATGCGACCTTCCTTCTGTCTCATTCTGCTCGTGGTTCACGGTCGTCCTTGACTGTGAAACAAGAACATGGTAGGTAGTGGTGTTCAGCTGTCAGATTCTGCTGGAGGGAATTTTAGCATATTAAGATATCAGGATTTTAACAAAAACCTTTATGAAGCTCTCCTTTAGGAATTGGTGACTCTGTTTTTTGAAACTCCATAAAGTCATCATGTAGTTAGTAATCTACCATAAAAATAAAGGGTGCTATCCTCTTTGAACTCTACACACAACCAGAAGCCTTCAGGTGGTAGATCAGGAGTAAAACCAGGCTCTGTTCATTGATGACCAAATGTTGTGGTTCTGAGGCGCCAGTGGACGGTCCTTGTGGTATTAATATCTAGGCCGAGAGAAACGTTCACAGACCTATGAGCATATGCCAACAACTAAAAAGTCAGAAATGTTGAGAGACCTCAGTGTTTAGAGCAGAATGAAGGACAGGGGTCGTGTTGGCATGCACCTCCACCTTTAGTTTTTAGTTCAAGTCACTGAAACATTGGAATTGTTTCCTGTTTCCTCATTTGTAAATCAGTGATGATAATATCTGTTTGCTTATCCCTTGGGGACATTTCCAGGATTGACTAAGATAAAATGTGAAAGGGCTTGGTGAATTGTAAGGCACCTGGCAAATGTAATGGAATTAAAGGACGAATGCATTGCAGGAAGGCTTGGAGTTCCCCCAGACCTGACGTTTAGCTTCAGGGCCAATTTTGAGATTCGGAGACAAATCTACTGTCACAGGGTCCTGTAGGGACAGTGTGTCCACAGGCCTCGAAGGCCTGCTTCTTGCAGCTCTGCTTTCCTTGTCTGGTGTTCTGAGGAAGTGACTGATAAGGGATACCCAGATCCCATCACAGAGTGAGTGGCCTGAGGACAGTGACAGGAAAGGTGTCTGTAAGAGTGTGAGGGGTTTGGTTAAAGGGAATCCTGCTGCACTCGGGCAGAGCTCTTGATTTGTGCGACATGTCGACATGTCGAAAGCTGACAGGCTGTGCCGGAAGCAGCAGTGAGAGATGAAGTTGCTGAAATTGCAGTTAATGAGGTGCCGAGGCACGGCTGACAGTGATGGATTCTGTGAGGGTGCAGTTACATCCCTCCGTGAGAGGTCCAGGTAGTATCGTCCTCAGTGTGCAAAGAAGAGCAGATTAAAAATACAGCCGTACTCGTGCATGTACAGTATTCCCAAAAGATTCATTGACAATTATGGTAATTTTATAAGCACCACAATACGATGAAAATAGCTGCTAACACACAGTGGGAATGTCTTAGAGACTTTCCTGACTATAAGGTATTTTCATATATAAGTATATACCATGCAATTGTTCTTCTTATAAATATTTTAAGGGTTTTTTGTATCTGGTTTTATGCAAAATACAGGAGCATATTTTTCATTGTTTAAGATAAAGACACAATTTCTTTGAATTTTATGAGCTTCATCCTTTAACAGCTAGATTCAGTGTTTCTTTAGTAGTTGAAATGAACTCATGATGAAATATCTGAAGTCTAGGGTACTTTTTTCCCCAGAATCCTGAAAGTGTGTAGCAAAGAGAGGAAGTGTTGACATTTCTCAGGTCAACTGGGCTTTCTAAGGACACCAGCTCTTAGTTTATGACACTTGATGGCCTTACAGTTTCCCCTCTGCCCCTCAGATGAGGTTGATAATGGACTAGACTGGCAGGTCTCTTTTTTACTGCTATTTAAGATTTAGCTATAATTTTTAGAAAGCTTCTGGAGAATTTTAATAACCATCACTACAAAAAGGCTTTGCCAATAATTATTTATTAATAAAAGCAGCCACCATCTAAGGGTCTCTTCCACTTCCTTAAAGAATAAAGTTATGTTCAGAAAACAATCTTTAAAATAATAAAAAAATTCTAAAGTTAGAAAAGAAAAAGATGGATGAGGAAAGGTTTCTAGGATTCACGCTGTTTATTTTGGAAGAGGAAAGACTACAGAATGACTTAATCAGCGTTTTCAAATATTTGAGGAGGTTATGGACTGTACTCTCTCTCTAGAGGGCTGAGAAAAGAGGAAATGGCTTTACATTTCAGCAAGAAAGAATGATGCAGGAAGAACATTTTGAGTCACGTATGATCAAAAACTAAAATAGAACACTAAGGGAAGATTAACAATTTTTTTTTTATTTTGAAACAACTATAGATTAACAGGAAATTGCAAAGAAATGTACAGGGAGATTTTATGCCTAAAGGAAGTTTTTGAATGATCTCTCTAGAGAAAAATTTGGCTTGGAGAAGGGGGGCCGGGCCAAGTGACATAGTAAGCTCTCAAGTTTTCTGGCTCTTTCACGAATCTGTGCCATCCTCAGGTTCATCCCGTAACGGTTTTCCCCTTACAGGTCACTGACCAGCACAAACTGGAGCAGATTCCCTTATGTGAAATGTATGCTTCTTGTCATCAGACTTTAAGGAGAGTGAGCACTTCCTGAGTACTTTCCAAATACTGGGCTCTGTGGTATGAGGTTTATATTAGTTTTGCCAATGCTCACGCAAAATTTGCCATGTAGTTTTTATTGTCTCCATTTTATAAACATAGTAACTAGTGTTCAGAAATATTAAACAGCTTTCCAACACTCCAAGCTCAGAGTAGGTGTACACCTGGGACGTGAGTTTGCACTAACGGAATTGTTCTTTGTACTAGTAATATATGGTGCTGCTAAGCCAACCATTCATATTTTTTCCTGAGAAGAAAATTGTCTTCTGCCCGCATACCACTCTGCATGCTGTCTTTCCCTCTCTCTGTCCCATTCCAGTTGCTCTCAAGGTGCCAGTGATTTAGAAGTCGTTCCCAACATGAAACAGAGTGTCATTATGATTGTCATTATGTGGATGAGGAAATAGAGGAGTGCCGTGGTGTCTGCAAGCATAGCAGAAGCAATTTCTTTTCTGGTGGCATTTCAAATTCTCTCAGCTGTATTTATTTAATGTTGGTAACACCTTTCTGGGCGTATTTTCACCCAGGTGCATAGTTTCCTATCTTTTGGTGTTCTCATTGACTTGAATGTCATCCTTTTTTCTACCTGACCAGGGACTGAAATGGCATTTTATTTTTATTCCACCTGCTGTTCTCTCCCTTGTCTGAGTCATAATGCCATCCTTCGCTGGAAGAGATCCGTGGAATTAGCTGAGCTGTAGCTGTCTCAGGGCTTTCCATGTTAGATTTTTGTGTCATTGAGGTTTTGAGTCTTACCTGCCATAGAGACCATCTTGTTCAGTTCTATTTTTAAAAATACTTATTTTTGATTTTTAAAAGACTATAAAAAATTCTTAGAAATAACGAGTTGGACCACAGGTATTTTAATTAAACAAAACAAAGGGGATAGTTGTCAATTTTTTCTTTAAGGGGGACAATTATGTGTTGTAAATTTATTTCTCTTACTTTCTGTTTGATAGTTATTTTTTTCTTTTAGGTAGGTTATTGGTAAGACCATCTTTCAGGTATTAAAAGTTTGCACTCTCATTTTAAAATGTTGGAAAATATAGACAAACATAAAAAGGAATATGAAAATAAGCCATAATTGTATCATCTGGCAATAAACACGGTTGACCTCGTAGTATATTTTCAACCTCTTTTATATGGCAGAAATTTTTATGTGTATATAAAATAGTGATCATCTAAACGTTGCGTTATCTCTTACTTCTGAGCGTTTTCCCATGTCAGTAAATATTCACTGAAAGCATTTAAATGCTTTTTACCTATAAAATAAATGTAAAGCAAACTTAAAACAGTACAGAAAAATATATAAAATGCAAATGAAGTCTTCTTAACCCTAAAAGATTAGACGATTAACAATTTCTCACTATTTAAAAATTCTTTTCAAGTACATACGCAAATGGATTATTATACTTGTATATCTTACATTTTACGTTTACCATTATGTCTTGAAGAACAACAAATCTGCCTCATTTTAAAACATTATAGAATTCCATTGTATCCTTCGGGTAAATATTTGTTTCTTGTCTTTTTTGTAATTTCAAACAATGCTGCAGTAAACTTTCTTTTTCAAAAATGCCGGTATGTCTGTTGATAAATTTCTAGGAGGATATATAACTAGTAAGGCCCACAAGGGGTTAGACATTTTAACAATTTCCTTAATACTGATAAATTGCATTTCAAAGATTGTACCAGTTTAGTAGAATACCTGTTTTTTCCTCACTCTTATCAGCATTTATCAAAATTTAAAATTTTTTGTAAATGTTATAGGTGGAAAGTGACATAATGTTTTGATGTCAGTTTTTGTAATTGAGTGAGGGTGGCTATCTTTTCATATGTCTATTGGTCATTGTTATTTATTTTTGTGCATTACCCTTTTATATCTTGTGTTTGTTTTTTATTAAACTTCCATGAGCAGTTTATTGGAATTCTTGTTTCCCTAAAAACTCAGCTGTATTTCACATTATCAGACGCTGTCTGATGAGAGTGACATGGTGTTGCATTTTCCTGATAAGGTTGAATATCTCCTTGTATGTTTATTGACATTTCCATTTTCTCTTCCATGAAGTGGTTATTTAGTATCCTTTGCCCATTTTTCTCTTAATCGTCTTTAAAAACGTAAAAATTCAGGATGTGGAAGAGTCTAGAGATTTTCCTCTTCAAAATTTTATGGCTAATTTCTTGAAGCTTTGGAAATGTTAGCTATCAAGGGTGATCCTAAATTCAAGTAGCAGAGATAAAGCAGATGGAGGAATGGATAATTATCCTGTGATGACAGAGTATTTTAGTATCAATCTAAAGCATTTAATTCTTCAAATTCACCTTTGCTTGAATCATCTATATATCATGGTAACATGTGGGGACTTTAATCAAGAGTTCTGTACTGTCAAAAATGGCCCAATTAGCTGAGTCCTGAGAAAGTCTTCACAACAGGAAGAAATAAGAACAACAATATAGGATGAAAAAGTCTAGGGATCTAATGTACATGAGGACTATAGTTAACAAAATTGTATTGTATTAGAAACTTTTGTTAAATAAGTATTAATAGATTTTAGCTGCTCTTATCATACTCACACAACAATAACTGTGTGAGATGATAGATAGGTTAATCTGCTTTACTATAGTAAGCATTTTATCCGTATGTATCCCATAGCATCATATTGTAAAACTCAAATATACACCATAAAATTTATTAAAAGACAAACAAGAACAACAGTATACGTGTATGTAATAAACGTCTATGTAAATAAAACCCACGTTTTACAAGGATATGTAATTTCTTGAGGGAAATATTCACAATAGGAAAGTAAAGCAGACTGCTAAGTACGTATAGTGTGATGCATTTTTGTTTAATAAAAATGTAGTAAGTAAAGTATAAATAACATTTGGTAGAATATGGGGAGGCATAGCAGAAAATGTTCAAATGTTAATGATGGTTATCTTTGGGTGATAGCATTCCTGGTGATTTTTAATGTCATTACAAGTGCTTTTTGTTACCTCCACGCTTGATGTAATAAACACTGCTTTTAAAGTGCACAGAAATTATAAAAATGAAAACTCATTAGGATTTTTATGGGTAATAAACCTTTCTTGAACTCTTGGAAGACATGGACTGCTGTACTATTTGTAATTGTCTTTGTCCTGTCCAGGTTCTTTTTACTGAAAAATTTATTATATTTTTGTTACTTCATCACCTTTTTTCCACCTGAGTTTTATTGTTACTCAACAACAAAGCAAACGCCAAAGAAATATGATGCTAATTTCCTCTGATATAACATATCAACTGTTATTTTTCAGATTTTATTCTATCACATACTTTATTTTATAGTTAACATGTAGTATATGCATATATAGCCTGTTTTTAAAAATTAATGTATTACAAATTTTCATCTGCATAGTTTATGTAAATATCCTTTTTTAGTAGTTGATAATATTTCATGGATTTTTTGGTAGTCTGATTTATTTAAACATTAAATGTTAGAGTCACCTTAGAATTTATTTCTTGAATCTAATCTCTTATTTATATTCACTTCCCAACTGATTTCCTTGGTCTTATGGCTTTATCTGTCATCTGTATGATGATGACACCAAATTTATAGCCCTAACACAAGCCTCTCCTAAACTCCAGAATACTCTGTCCACCTGCTTACGTGACATCTCCATTTGTAAGCCTGATAGCCTAATAAACATAACCTTGAATTTACCACACCTCACACTTGAGCCATGAACTTCATCCCAACGCCCAAGCCTAACTGCATCCTTCCAGGTGCTCAGGCCAAGACCTTGTCCTCATCCTTTATTTCTCTCATGCCTCATCCCATGCTCAATCCGTCAGTGAATCCTGTGGGCTGAACCTTCGGAGAGTTCCAGGCTCTGATCAATTCTCACCATGTCTTTTGCTGCCACCGTCTCTGGCCTGAATAATTACAGTCACCTCCCAGCTGGCCTTGCTGTCCCCATCCTTGTTCCTCTTCAGTCTGTTCTCAGCAGAGGAGCCAGTGAGCCTGTTAAGACAGAAATCAAGTCATTTAGTTTCCTGAGGTAACTTCCTGCCTCAGGGTAAAAACTCAGGGCCTTAAAATGGCCTCCAGGACCCTGTGGTGTGGCTGCCTGCCCCTCTCCCACCCCACTTCCTCCCTCTGGGCTTCCTGGCTCTACTCTAGCCACGCTGGCCTCCTGCATATGCCTTCCACATCTCATACTCCTTCCTCAGGGCCTTCATCCTTGGTTGCTAGTCCAGAATGTTCTTCCCCCACTTACCTTTCTAGTTTATTTCCTTATTTCCTTCAGGATTCTGTTCACTTTCTCAGTGGGGCCTTTCGTGGCCAGTCTATTTAAAACCTCAACCCCGCCCTGGTACCCTTATATTTCTTTGCACACTTTATCTTTCCCTATAGCACTTTTCACTCTCTGGCACAACATATAGTACTTTGTTTATTTTTAATCTCCCCCTGCTAGAATGTAAGCTCCATAAAAGCAGGGATTTTGTTTACTACTGCATCCCCAACACTTATGATGTAGCAGAGATGCTACATCATAGATGTTCAATGAGTCATTTATTAGTGAATCATTAAGCTACTTAGCATTTTCCCTCATAGATAATTGTGCATGAAAATCTTTATGTTTATGACTTTTTTCTTTGTTTGACAGATTTCCTTAGATATGTACCTAAAATGTGGGATTACTAAGCCAAAATGTATGACTGTATCACAAATACTTTAACTGCCTCTCTAATTAATTTATCTTTTCTTATTTTAGGAAGAAGGGAAAATACTATTTTTACTAATAGATTATGTTAGGAACAAGTGGGCCTAAATTTTGTCTAAGCATTTCAATAAATGAAAAACTGTATATATACAATGGTGGTCCCATAAGATTGTAAAATCAAATAATCATTTCTGTGTGAAATGTGTTTAGATGTGTAAATGCTTACCGTTGAGTTACAGTTGCCTACAACATACAGTACAGTAACGTGCTATACAGGTTTGTAGCCTAGAAGCAATAGGCTATACCATATAGCCTAGGTGTGTAATAGGCTATACCATCTAGGTTTGTGTAAGTACACTCTGCGATGTTTGCACAGTGAGGAAATGACCTAACAATGCATTTCTCAGAATGTGTCCCCATTGTTAGGTGATGCATGACTATCAGGAATCCCACTTCTGCCACTTCTAGTACTTCGGAAAGGTCACTCAATCTCTTTGGACCTCAGTTTTCTCATTCGTGAAATATACACATGTACTAGGTTGTTTTCGAATAGCTTTCAAATTCTTCAAGGCCAGAATTTGATCTGGGAAGTTGTAGACAATTAGTTTTTCTAATTTATTTTCCCCCAGTCTGTCTCCTTTTTTCCTGAAACTTCAATTACCTATATGTTAGACTTTTTAAAATTGTTCTACTTGTCCTCAAAGTCTGTTTATCTCCCCATTTTTTTTGTTTCTGTTTTTTCAGATTGCTTGGTTAAGATCCACTGAGTTTTTCCTTTGCATGGCTTTTCGACTAAGAGCTGGGTCATGTTTTCCTTACTCTTTATCAACCTTTTAGATTGTATCCTGGACATGGTGAAAGTTATGTTATGGAGATTCTGGATATTTCCGCATTGCTCTGAAAAGTGTTGATCTTTTATAACAGGCAATTTACTCAAATTGTAGCCCTGCAGTGGACAGTGGCCTCAGTCTCAGATCAGTTCTTTAAATTGTAGCTCCTTCTGCATTCCGTTTACCTGGTACGTTCATGGTTTAGAAGTCAGCCAGAATCATGCTTGTTTGTACACAGAATTACGGTTTGCTTCTTTAGCTTTTTCCCTTCCATGGTCCTCTAGTCACTCTCTGATTTCCCCAGGCTCCTTTCTCTGGCTCTGCAGCTAGAAAGAGAATGTGTTTTTCTATCAAAGTTTTACCTGTAGCGGTGACTGTGTCTGATCTCTGGCTGGAGCTGCAGAATAAATATATAGATAAACAGACAGGGAGGTCGCTCTTTGCTGGTTGCTTTGCTCCAACTTTTGACTCCCTCCCAAAGTCTATTTGCTTTTATTCAGTCTCCAGAGTCCTCAGGGATTGCTTCTTTTTTGTATTTTGTTTGTTTGTCTGTTTTATTTTTTGGGGGGAGAAGTGTAGGTATGTTATGCAGAATTTTTAAAGATGAAAAATCAGTTTGTTAGGAGCTCATTCCTCCACAACAAAAACAGAATGTTCCTTCCCATTATTTCTTAATTGAAATTTTTATTGAGGCCAGGCACAGTGGCTCACACCTGTGTTACTAGCACTTTGGGAGGCTGAGGCAGGAGCATTGCTTGAAGCCAGGAGTTCAAGACCAGCCCAGGCAATGTAGCGAGACCCTGGTCTCTAAAAATAAAAAATACAGAAAAAAAAAAAGAGAAATCTTTATTGAGATAGTTATAGATTCATACACAGTTCTAGGAAGTAATACAGTGAGATCTCCTGTACACTTTACCCAGATATCCCCAATGGTAACATTTTGTAATACTTTGTATAATATCACAACCAGGATATTGACATTGATAAAATCTACCGATCTTATTCAGATTTCTCTAGTTTTACTTGTGCTCACGTGTGTGTATATGTATGTGTGTGTGAGAGAGAGAGCGAGACAGATTTAATTCTGTACAATTTATTACATGTGTAGGTTTGCATAACCACCATTGTAGCCTTCCAACTATCTTTGAAAAGTTTTGGAAATGGTACAGTCGGAAAAGACTAAAAGTCCCTGGCCATGTTACTCAGCTGATTAAATACTGGTAAGTAATTAGAACGCTGACGTATAACATGTAAACATTTATTTTTTTATAACCTCCTTTCCCAGATTGTAAACTTCTCTGAGTTCAAGGTTCACACCATGTATTGTCTATACCTCTCACCATGCCACTGCCCAGTGCTTACTTCAGTGCTTTGTGCAGAGATGTTTAATTCATGTTTAAAATACAAATACATGTTGTTAAATAGAATGGAAAATAGGAATGTCTTAGGTATTTTCTCTACTTTTTAACTGAGACTAGGATTTTTCAAAGTTTACATCCTTAATATATTTGCTTTCAAATACAGTACATGAAAGGACTTACAGGTATTTGATCTTTTGAAGGTGGTGGTGCCGCCTTTGATAAAAAAAGTAATTAGGTGAGCATTTCCTTGTAGAGGTAACCATCAAAGCTTGAAAGTACATATTTCCTTCCAACTATTATATTTGTAAGTGCTCCACCGCATCCCCCATCTGTCTGTTTCTCCGTCTCTGATGCTCTTTCTCTTCCCCTCAAGATGTTATGAAAGACAGCTTTTGTGAATTTATTTCTGCTACAGCCAGCATTTAAATAATATCTAGTTTTTCTCTAATGGACCATGACAGTAGGTAATAAAATTGTAGTAGTTGCGTCATGGGTTTTATTTGGTATCTAATATGTTCTTGGAAAAAAAAAATGCTAGAGGTGATTCACAATTTCTTTGGAGAAGAAACACAACATTTCTACATTTTCGTATAATCAGGGATACCTATTAGGAAGACAAGAGTTATATGTGCTACTTCTTTTCTTTCTTCTCCCATTTGAGCTTTGGTATTTGCTTTTCCTGCCTATTTTATGCAGTTTTTTAAATACTAGAAAGTTAGTGTTTGGCTTTCTGTACTGGATAAGTTGAGAAGAGAACACTGAGTGAGGGGTTGGTGGAGCCCACACAAGGGCTCTTTGGGGCAGCTTTGAAATCACATCATAGAGACAATGGGAATTATAGAAATGGCTTTTCATATTGGAATGGTCAGCCTCCTACCCTCTGAGTCCCACATGAACCTGGGCAGATGTGGACATCCAAGGGAATTAAGATACACAGCCTCTTTGGAAAAGATAGTTACAGTACCTATCATTGTGTTTTAGGGGATTTGTTCATTCATTTGTTCAGCCATTAAATATTCATTGAATGCCCACAACATGTTGGAGAACCAGAGAATTCAGGTGGGTTGATATTTGTGCATACCCACCACGGGCTATTCAAACTGTAAAGGGCTTCTGACCTCTTTGGTTCTCTCTGCAAAGTATGGCTGATGACAATCCTGCTTCCTGTAATGGAGGGAGGATTAAATGAGATCATATACAAGGCTCTGGAGATGTGGACTTTCACTAAGGCCTGGTCCTGCCCTCATGGAGGCCATCCATACAGGAGAGCGACACACACGCTCATGCTAAATATCCTGGGGGAAGTGTGGCTGGAGCACCCTGGAGAACCATCAGAGTGGATCGGGGAGCTGGAAAGGTTTGCTGAGAGGAGGCCAGGTGTGCAGGAGCTCAGATCCTGAGCTCATGGCTGGTGTGGACTCGTTGTGGACCTGTACCAGGCCTAGGGCTTGATAATGAGGGTCACTGCAATTTATTGTCCAAACAGGCCAGTCTGCCTTTTTTTTTTTTTTTTTTTTTTTTTTACTGTGGCAAACTATCAAATGGGGACACTTTTGTCAGTAAAGGGTAAAGGTGATGCCATAAATAATGATGCTGGGAACCCCAGGACTGAGGGCAAATTGGGGTGAGTGGTTACTCTACCTGATGGCCCTTGTCTTTTCCAAGGGTCTTTTTTTTGCTTGGTACTTTTAGAACTTGTTGAATGCACATGGCTTGGCACAGTGGAGGTGAAGCTGGGTGGGTTGCTGGACCCGGGAAAGTCATGGTGAGTAAATGCATCGAATGAAACCCTACCCTTGGCTTGTGTCAAAGATTTTAGACAAAGAGACCATGTGATATTATCTTTTAACATATGCATGTATCTACAGGCACACACACATATGTATGTAATTATAATAATTTTTTACAAGTAAGGAGATTGAGGCACAGAGATTAATTTCTGTAGTTAGGACTCCATAGCCAAATAGTAACAGAAATAATTCCCATCCTATCCTTTAGGCATTGCTTTAAAAATATGTTTACAGAGCATCATATTTATTTGATTTTGATTATCAAAATTTGATATTTGGTGATTGAGAGGTATGCAATTGTATTTGTTCTTGAAATTTAGAGAAAATAGTTTTAAAAAAAGTGGTTTGGAACTTAAAGAGAGAAGGAGGGAGGCATAAGATAATGTATTGTGTAATAAATACTAGAAAAAACTCTTCCGAATGCATTTGTAAATTATTGGCGGATGATATCCCAGGTGAGGACTTTGCTATTGAAGAGATGCTGTTGAGTAAATTTCTTGACTGTCCTACTGCCTGTCTACGCGTTGCTATGGGACACACAGAGGATATCTGCAAACTCGTGAGCTGCACTCAGCCCCAGAGTAGCAACAGTGAAAACATATTTACCGAAGATAACCAGTTGACCAAGTTTCTTGACCCCCTCCTGTGTATGTCCAGGCACCGTCATGGTGTATACAAAGATGAAATGATCAGCCTCTGCATTTAGACTCTGCACTGTTTAGAAGAAGAAAGAAGACTGTGTACTAGATTAGCAGGTTTTGCAGGATGGAGATGATAAAGTTCCAGTGGGAATTTGAACACAGTGTGTCTGGACTGTGGGAGTGAGGAAGATGAGGGAAGGCTGGTGGGAAGAGTAGAAGGAAACCACTGGAAGAGTTGATTTTGACCTTTACACCAAATTAATTTTGCTCTCTTACTTTACTTTTCACTTCGCTGGACCTCATGTCTTTTCACGGCACTCACTATACCTTATGATAAGGAGGCAAATAGCCACAAAGCAGAAAACTTTGTCAAGGAAACAAGTTCTGGACTCTTCCTTATAGCCATTGCCCATTAAATACCTCCTTTCACCGCTGTAGCCACAGGCATAGCCCCATGATTATTGTTCATAGTGAAGACCCAGAGACATAGGAAAAGGTTACACTTCCTGTCAAGAAGGTAGGGACATGGGTGATGTATCCCAGAAAAATTTTACAGTAAAATAAATTGAGAATGCAAAAATTTGGAGAAAACTACAGTTTCTAGAAGATTTACATATTGGGAAAGAGCGATTATTCTTTCTTCCCAGCTTTGTCCCAGAGAGCCCGGTGTAACAGGTATTATATTGCATTTTCTGTGTATATCTTTCCTGGTTTAGGCTTGCACATGTACAGTGTTCCATTTTCCTGTTTGAATAAATTTCTTCACTTTTACTCGAAATAGGACCCGGTAGGATCTTATGCAGTACTGTATGTGTAAATTTCATTAGGTTCACTTTTTAGAAAAATCCTTTGTCTACTGTTCTTTAATCTCACCACCTGTTATTCAAGGAGCTCCATCTAAGATTCACTCATGGTGTTTTGTACATTTGTCACTTGTCACCTTTGACCAACACTGAGTTATGGGTAATACTTTCATAAGATATTAATTTATTCTGTACTAGTGAAGAAACGTTAAATGTCTCTGTTGAAAATAAGCGTTTACGGAGTGTTATTTCTTGAGCATTTAGTCTAAAACAACTCTTAAAGGTTGTATATGCTTTTCTCTTTTTTACACGGCATTATTAGAGATGTCACCGCAGCTTTGGGGCCCACGCACGTCACCTGCTCTCCTTCAGCCCCTCATTCACACGGCAGATGCGACCAGAAACAAGGCCCCGTCTTCCCATTCTTCTTGACATACGCATTGGCTTAGGATAAAAACAGCCCTGCTGATGCTTGTAAACATTTCAGACTTTTCATCTTGTCAGAGACATCATGCCCTTTGACATCCTTCATTGCTCGTCGTGAGAAAGAAGCAAATAACCCCAAGGCAGAGAATTTTAAGCCACAAGAGACTGGGCCTGCATGTAGCGCACTTTGCTTATAGAGATAAAAATGGCCAAGTTTATGACTAGGGGTAATCAAAAGCACTGTCTCTGCATGTGTAGTTAGATGCTTAGTAAACACTGTCTCATAGTAAAAATATAACATGACTATTGCCATGTGTTAGAAGACTATGAGTTACATCATTTTAAAATCATAGTTTGTTTTCTTTATATATCTCATACACTTATAGTTTCATCTGATAATCTTTCTGAGTCTCATTAGAATTTGAGGATTGGGGGTTTAAATGTGTTAAAAGGATTTCTTTTTAAATGTTACTGCTGAGAACTAAAGGAGAAAAAACAGTTAAGTCTGCTTTATAGTTACTGATATGAAATGTTGACAACATAGTCATAAAATCCTACCAGCACTTTATTGGGACAATTGAGTAATGTGTAACTGGTGGCATTAAGAATAGCTATACAAAGAATAATTTCTGACTTTCTGCTTTTCTTTTTTTTTAATTTTTAGATTTGTAGCCAAACCCTGTGCGATAGCCCTCAACATTCAGGCCAATGGACCACAAATCGCTCAGCCCAATGCCATTCTGGAAAAGGTCTTCACTGCAATTACAAAGGTATGCCTGTCCTGTCCCAAAGTGTGAATTGTCCCAGTCACCATTCTCAGCTTGCAGTCATTCAATTCCTTCTTTCCTGCATTTTGAGAATAAACTTTTACATAGCCTCATGTAGGAAAATGTGTTCTCAGAAAGCATGCGAGTACAGTATTGTGGTGAGATGCAGATAGTAGACGCGGAATAAAGATGCCCGTGTCTTAGACCTGTTAGTTTACTCTCGGGTCGATTGTCAGTAGCTTGTCTGTAAAGACCACTCTTGATTAGATAGTGATTAGTCTATTTCTGTGCTTCCTTTAATCTCACCTGGCATGAAGCAGTACAGATGAGGGCTGGATGGAGGCGACTGGGTAGAGCCGAAGAGTATCATTTTTGCACTTATGCAAAAAGAGCTTGTAGCATTGTCCATAGTTTCTAGGAGTTGTAATGGACAAACATGAACAGCAACGACAACAGCAAAGGCATACTTGAAGAAGAATAGAGTTGCAACTTGAAAGAATGGAGGACGAGGGTCTGGAGAGTTGTAAGTGAAGAGCTCACTTCACTGGGGAGAATAAAAGACAGGAGATATGTAATCCGTTGAGAGTTGAAGTCCAAACAAGGAATGGGAAGAGCAGGAGAGAGGAATGGGGGAAAAGACTGACTCCCCAGCCTCCACCTGCACCCCAAGGTGGTATTTCCTTCGGAATGAAGACAGGAGTAGAAAGGTGGAAGTCAGAAACCCTCAGTCAAAGGCCACAAGAAAATAAAGCAAATTACAGAATGTCTATGTCCTACCCCTATATATCTTATATCTCTCTCATAGGTCTTAACTTACTCTTGCCTGGACAAGGAAGAAGAAAAGAGCGGGAGAAGTACAACATTCTGTGAAAAGTGTTGTGTGTTCATATGTTAAATGGTTCATTTTCCCTCTTTCATTTTTCTGGGAGAAGTACTCAGGCTTCTAAGATGTGATGTGATAGTGTTAAGCAAATTCTGTTCCTTTTTTGGTATTTGTATTGCTAGCCATTTGTACTGTTTGTCTCTTCTGTTACAGCTATTGATTCAAATATGCAAACATTTTTGTTTATTTTATTATCTTCATTTCTGCCAAAATTCTCTGGGGGTTTCCCCCCTATCCTTTTAAAAATGATGTTTTTCCTTGAAAATTACAAGAAAGCACCAGGTGTTTTTTTATATCTCTGCTAAGAAAGAAAAGAAGAATGAATGGAATTTTAGGAAAAGCTCTTTTGGTAGTTTTATGGGTTGATTTTAGATTGCCAGGTTCCAACTTGAAGGGACAAATACCCTGTGGTATTTAAAAGAAGAAAATATTGAGGAAAAAAAGCTTACATTTTCATCTGGCATATCAATTTACTGCAGTGAAACACCTTTTTCCCTTTTCAAAAAGCAGATATGTAGGGAATTAGAAGGTTCATTTTAAAATGTGATTATAACAAATTTGCATTTCCTTTGTGAACTACGCTAAATGCATTAAACATGCAATCTTCTAAATGAATAATAAAATGAGTTTTTTACCCAAATTTTATGCTTCCCTTTAGAAATCCTGTGGTGGACATTTTGTTTCCCTTATCTTATGATTATTATGGTCACTGGAGAAATTTCCTCTACACAAGTAATAAAAAGGTTTTGCGGCTAGGTTGACTGCTCTGAAGAATATTTGCTTCTAGCTAATTTTAATGATCATATTCTCTTAGTTTCCAAGGTGATTCCTTTGAAGGTTTTTACATAGTTAAAACAGAAGCCTCATGTTTTAAATATAAATGTGGCAACAGTTAGAACTGTTTTTTCTTGTATTCTTTTGTAGTTCTCCAGTCTTATCTGTGAAATGAAAATGTAACAGGTCAGCGTAACAGAATAGCAAAACCAGGACATGGAGCGCTCTAGCAAAGTGTCTGGATGTGTCTGAGTGATCATCCAGCATCCTGGCCTCAACCACGTTTCCAAATCACCTTTTGTAGAAAAACATGATTATAATCCTTCAAGTAAGAGGGATGAACCCTCAAAAACCCTTAAAATCTACTGTGTGCAGGACTGGCTACAGTTTGTGAGGCTCAGTACAGAATGAAAATGTGGGACCCCTTGTTCAAAAAGCACGAAAAAAGTGCTGTTAAAAGTACAAAAATATAAAGCTTTTTCCTTCCTCCCTCAGTCTGTCTCTCCCTGTCAAGGTGTTTCTTATCCACTGTGTAATGCCACACTCACTCAGACCTGGGGATACTCACAGGGCAAGTACAGACCTTCACAGATGCCACCCTGTGACTTAGTGCACACATGACTTGCCAACTGTCGGGTTCTGTTTTTCTCCAGATACCGTCTGATACGCTGTGTCCTGCCCCAGGGGTACAGAGAAGTTGAGGCAGGCCTTTCTCCTGTCCATGGGCCCACTGCCCCAAATCATGGGGGACAGGTGACTTAAAAGTGCATTGCAAACTTTGTGCCCAGATCGGAAGTGGGTAAGGGGCTCACCCCTCTTGAGTCACGTGCCAAATCCACTGAGGTGGCTGTCTCCATGTCTGCCCTGAGACACCTCAGGGAGTACCAACTCAGTCCCCTACTCGCCGTGCTTGCACGCAGGCCCCTGCTGGAAGCTGAAGGCAGTAGTAGTCACTAGGTGGAGAGAAGAGAGGGATGCTAGTGGTTGTTGGGAGCCAGGGGGTGGGGAATTGGGGGACCAAGCGTCCATCTGGCAGAAATGGTGGGACTGTTATGAGCCAATATGGTGGCCACGGAGCTTTTAGCCCCAGGTGTGAGCCCTTTTGAATGTGGGGCCCTGTGTAACCACCCTGCTCACATGCCCTGTCTGTGTAGTTCTCGTCTGTGAAAGTGGCTGATAAATTTGAACCTGTTTATATTTTCCGACAGTCTCTCCTTGTGAGATAACACCTGTCTGTGGTCTGTCTCTCTATTCTTTCTACCCGCCAAATCTAAAGTTTCAGAGAACCTACCAGTATTGTAAAATGATTAGAAGCTTTGGTGTTTAACACATTGACTGCCACACTAGAAAAAAAATTTTTTCCCCTGGGGCCATGGTGTTTTATTATGAAAATAGAATAAAAACTTTAAAAACAAAACAATCCTTTCTGATTTAATGAAAAAATTGTTATTTTTTATTGTTTTCTGTGGGTGAGTTATATGCAACTCATGCAGCACTAGAATCATTTTTCACTCTGCACGCCACTTGAGTTGTATGTGACTCACTACGTACTTAATGAATTTGTTTCAGAGAATTGAGTCTTCATATGCTTCACGAGGCCCTGGGTTCAAAACTAGCGTGAGTTAAATACAACTCATATGGCAGTTAATGTATTAAGTTGATTAGACTGACTGCTCTGCTGCTTCCTACCATTGTGGCTTTGGACAAGTTTCTTAACCTCATTTGTAAAAACCTTTGAATAACTTCCTCACAGGCATTCTTGAGGGTTAAATAAAATAATGCATGTAAGTCATAAAGTAAGTGATGTGGCATCTTTTCAGGCCAGTGGTTCTCACACTTTAATTTGCATTAGGATCACCTGAGGAGTTAAAATGCAGATTGCTGCTTCATATTTCTGGAGATTCTGATTCAGCAGTCTTGGAATGGGACCAAAAAATTTACAATTATGGATTGTCAGTCCCATTCAGATGAAAAGAATATTTTTCTTTAGTGAATATTTTTGAGTTCATGTTTCTCAACTGGTTGTATTCAGAATTATCTGGGTGAATACATTTTTAACTTTTGGGAATTCTCCTGCCATATTATTTGTACATATATATGATGCCAGCTGTCTCACTTTTCTAATCGAATCAGTTCTTAAGCCATGGGGTTAAGAATATATGTCAGCTATAAAGCTAGGTTTCATGATCCGGGGAAATCATGAAAATGCACTTTTGGTATTTTAGACTATATTTTTAAATTATAGGCAGATTCCCCGTAATTTGTTCTCCCTCGTTCTCCTCATATACCTATTGCCTTTTGTTTTTACTTTTTACATTCCTTTTCTCCCTCCCACTACTGGTAAAGGTTAATGTTATTAAAATTAACCTAGGTATTTTAATATAATAATGTTTATATAAGTCATCGTTATTTCTTTCTCTAGAAATCTTTCAAAAAAACTTATGGGGAATAATAATAAGGAAAAACAACAATAAGAAAATATATACACACATACACACAAAGACGAAAGAAAGAAAAGATTTCACAACTTTATATTTGGCAAATTAGGAGATACATATTTTTAGATTTCAAAATATATGTAAAGGCTAGCAAGACACAGTTGGAATTGGGCAGAAGCCAAGTAGGATGAAGTGTAAAGCATGAACGTGGATGGAGGGCCCAGCATGGGGAGATTTCAGGAAAACCAGCACGACGACATTTCCTGAAGGCTGGGGAGACAAATGCTCCATCCACTGCTTAGGACAGTAAGTGCAGGAACTGGTGAGCAAGGCTGGTAGGAGTAGGGGAGGTACCAGAGAGCCACATGGATGTTACGTTTTCAAGAGGCATTCTCCCTCGGTGGCAGCTACACTGGAAGAGCATCCTCGTGCATCCCATACTGCAAGTAGCTGGTCGAGAAAATCCAACTTATTCGAAGCTTATTACTAAAGAAGCAATTCACACAGCATTAAACAAAGACAATTAAAAGAAAGGGCAGCAATGCTCATTAATAAAAATTATCACTAGAAAAATGAGGCCAAACGAAAAGACAAATGAAAATTGTGATTAAAATTGTACCAGAAATTTTCAAAGGTAATGAAGCAATAACTCTGTGAAGGAAGATCACAAAGAAGAAATACAAGAACTAAAGAAAGAATGGTCAACAAGGAGAGATGGAGTGCAGCTGGTAGAGTTCAGGAAAAAGTACCAAAACCATCACAGGAAAGAAGATGAAATTAGGAAGAACAACAGGAAATACTAGACATTGCAGAACACTCAGCAAGGAACATGGAGGATAGAAATAATAAAACCGAATTAAATGAAACAAATAAAAAAATAGCTTAAAAATTTGGTATACAGGCCAAGCAGATCCAGCATCTCAGTAATCAGAATCCCTTAAGGAAAAGCAAAATAAAATAATGCATTAGAACAAACATTGAAAGATATAATTCAACAAATCTTTCCTAAAATAAGTGGAGATTTATTTTAATAATAAAAATATAGGGAAAATTGACCCAGAAAGTTCAACACCGAGAATTATATTATTAACGTTATTGGAGTTGGTAAACAAAGAAATACTTCTTTGAGCATCCAAGCAAAAAATTAGATCACTTATCCAGGGGAAATATCACATGATTGTAGGCTTCTCTATAGTCACATTTTCAATATTCTCAAGGAAAATGCGAACTAAGAATTTTATGTCTAGCCAAATTCTTTTTACCCTGTAAAGGCTAAAGACAAACATATTTGAACACGAAAAATTTTAAGAGACTTATTCCATGAGTCTTGAGATTATTAAATCATTAATTTTAGCTGCCCAGGAGATTACTGGGAATGTTTGTGAGTTTTGAATATATTTAAACAGTAGAACTAAGAAAGAAAAAAACGTGAGGATTGGTAACAGACAGAAGGTTAACATTCTAGGCTCTCACAATGTAGAAATGATGCAACTACCAATAACTGAGCAGAAGGGGAAAGAAGGTGGGAGGCAGAATAAGTTGATTGCATAATCAACTGTTGATTGCTGATTGCATAATCTCTAAAGTTGGGTGTCAAAGCATATCGATTAAAGTTGGCAAATCAAATAGAAGTTTAAGCATATTTAATAGTACAAGAGTAAACTCTAAGAAAGATAATATTATTGACCGGTATTGAGTGGTGGAGGAACGGAAGGGAGGAAAAGGAAATAAGACTAGTTTTAAATATTGCTCATAGGGAATTATGAGAGATGGAAAAGAAAGCATGTTATATGGATAACCACCAGAACAAAAATTACCCACAAAAGGAAAGAAAATAAAACAAACCATATAGTAAAATATTTTTTAAAATCATCAAAACAGAAAGAATGTAATTTAAATAGGGAACTATAAACAAACTTACAGTCATATCAATACACATAAATGGATTTAATTAATTTAATAAAAAATAATTCAGGTTTGTTATGGATTACATTATGTCCCTCCCCACCCCCCAAATTCATACATTAAAGTCCTAATTCTCTGCACCTCAGAATGTCACCTTATTTGGAAATAGGGTCTTTACAAAGGTTAAAGTTGGGTTATTACGGAGGGTCCTAACCCAGTGTGACTGGTGTCTTTATAAAAAGGGGAAATTTGGATGCAGAGGTAGTGTTAAGGGAAGGTGGTGTGGAGAGAAGTAGGGAAAACACAGCCATGTGCAAGCCAAGGAGAGAAGCCTGGAGCAGATCCTTCCCTCATAGCCCTCAGGAGGAACCAATCCTTTGACACCTTCATCTGGGATTCACGGCCTCCAGAACCATGAGACAGTACACATTCTGGTTTTTACCCCATTCTGCTAGGGGAACTTTGTTACTGTAGCCCTAGAAAACTGATACAGTACAATAAAAGGCATATGAGATACCTTAAGGCAAAATAATTAAAAATGTTGAAAATAAGAGTATGAGTGAAAGTATCCACGCAAACATAAATAATAAAGAAAGTAGGGTTTCTAAAAGCATTAAATGAAGAATTGGCTTTTTATTGCCAGAGGACACAATTTACAATGAAGATAAAATAATTGTGAATCATATATGTATTAAATCTCTATATATATTCATAACAAGGAATTAAAGAAGAAACAGAAACACAATAATAAGAAATATTAACTTACCTCTGGGTCATGACAGATCCAGTGAACAAAATATAAAATAGAATATAGAAACTCTAAGAAGCATAGTTAATGAGGAAGATCTAAGGGATACATTTAGAACCCGATATTCTGAATACAGAGACTGTACTTTGAAATACCTATTAAAAGTATTTATAAAAATCTGTACTATATTATGTTATAAAACTGTGATATATTTTTAAAAATTAGGCTTGATTTAATAAAACTATAAATTAGAAAACAGAAAAATCAGAAAACAGGAAGCCTCTTGCTCCTAAAAATTTATAAACACTGTCTTAATAACTTGGGAAAAGTAAAATTTCAGAATATTTAGAAGGCAATGATAATGAAAGCACTATTTATATGTACCATGCCAAACCATGCTCAGTTGACTCATACATATATGAAAAAAATAATTAGCCACTTAAACATTAGAAAAAGAACAAAATAAATGGTGATAAGCAGAAGAAAGAAGCTAATAAAGATAAAAACCAAAATTAATGAGTTAGCAAAACTATAGAATTTAAAAATTTAATCCAAAAGTACTTTATTGGTTTAATTATTTTTACAAAGTTAGCTAACCCAGTTAAGGAAAAAAAAGCAAAGCAAGCACAAATAACATAATAATCGACAACCACAGAAACAGGAAATTAAGCAAACTGGGTAAATATAATTGAAAAACTTAGATAAAATAAAAATTATTCTGGAACATATAATTTACTCTGTGTGTGTGTGTGTATGTGTGTGTGTGTATGTGTGTGTGTGTGTGTGTGTGTGTGTGTGTGTGTAAAAAGATCAAATCAAAAGAACCAAACTGCAAAAAAGTACCAGGCTTACATGCTCTGACAAAATAATTCTTACATTTTCATTCACTCAAAGCCATGTAGGCATAAGTTCTTTTCATCACTCAGGTGATTAGCATTTGTAATAGATGTAAAGGCCTAAATTCACAACTAATAATATCAAAAATTATATTTGCTCTGTCTCCTTTATTTTTTATTATAAATGTTATTAAAAGTGTACAACATGGTGTTTTGGTAGACATAGTGAAATGGTTACTATAGTCAAGCAAATTAATGTGCTCATCTCACAAAAGAATTCTAACACACTCTTAAAGAGTAGATAATTCTCTTAAGCGATATCAAAGCATAGAAAATTAAGAAAGCCACCCAGTTCTCTTTTAATGTAGCAATAATGCATTAATATCAAAGCCTGAGAAAGATTTCATCAAAAAAAGAAGTAGGATTAGAGACCAATTATATTTCATAATATTGATAAAGAAATCCTAAATAAAAAGTTAGCAAACAGAATCTAGTAACACATTAAAAGAATTATCATCACCAAATAGAGTTTATTCTAGGAATGCAGGGCCCTCCCTGTATTTGATACAAAAAAACCTATATGATTCATTTTATTAATAGATCTAAGGGAAAAAAAGCACATCATGCTCCGTGGATGCTGAAACCTAACATCTTTTTGATTAAAATAAGTTATCTAACTGGGACTAGGTGGTTTCTTTTACATAATAAATATATTTATATCTTGTTCCTAAATCTGACCCCTTATTTAATGAGAAAATTAAAAGTCCAGAACAGATAGGAATGCCTGTTATAACTGCTGTTCTACATTGTGCTCAATTTTCATTGAATTAATAAGTAAATAAGAGAAAATAAAGTCATAAAAAGTGGAAAGGAGATGACAAAACTGTTGTTATTTGAAGATTTATTCATTCAAGAAGTATTTATTGAGCCCTTCTATAATCTAGGAACTGGCGAAAAAAGATAATAAAAATTTCTTTTGTTTATGGAGCTTACATTATGCTATTTTATGATTGTAGACCCCAAAAATTAAGAGAATAGAGTGAAAAATTACCACAAACAGTATGAAATTTTAGTACAAAATTAATAATAAGAAACCAGTAGATTTCGTGTATATGTAAATAATAAGCAGTTAAAGGATACAAGAAAGTACCTTATTTACAATGGAAACCAGAGGGATATTATCCCTAGGAATAAACATAACAAGGTGTGTGCAAGACCTTTATGAAGAAAATTTTCAAAACACTTTTGAAGGACACAAAGGCAAAGTGAATAAAGGTATCAATTTACTCTACATTAATTTAAGAACTTGATGTGATCTTATTAAAACTACCAACAGGTTTGCTTGTTGGACCATTTGTTTATTTTGAAAATAGACAAGCTAATTCTAAAGTTTATACAGAAAAATAAATGAAGATTTCTGAGAAAACTAACTGTGTAGTACTAGCACATGAATAATAGACCAATGGAAGAAATTTGGTTTTTCATTGGGGAGAAGATGAATGATGGTATTGGGATATTGGATAGCCATCTGGAAACAAAGTTGGATTCATACCTTACACCAAATACCAGTATATATTCTAAATGCACTAAAGATTTGAATGTAAAAATAAAAGCCCTAAATGTATTAGAAAAATTAGAAAAATTCTGGGAGAATTTTTTTAACATTTGGAATAAGGGAGGCTTTTCTAAATATGGCTCCAAATTTAGAAGCTATAACAAAAAAGTGATAATTCAAATATTTTTTTAATGAACTTCAAGTAAAAAACAAAACAAAACAAAAGCAAATTCTAAAACACAAATGACATACTAGTAAAAAGTTAGCAACTTATGATGTAGCCAAGAGTTTAATCACCCTAACAAATGAAGAAATCCTACAAATCAACAAAGAAAATGTCAACAAATCAAGAAAAAAAACAAGCAACAGATATGAGCATACTCTTCACAAAAAAAGGAAATACAAAATGATTTTTAAAACACTTGAGAAGACATTTCTCTCATAAAAAGAAAAATCAAAACTATACTGAGAAGAATACATTTTACATATCAGACTGGAAAAAAATGGAAAAGTCCCATATACTCTGTTGAGGCTCTGGGAAAGGCACGCTGTTGCTTGTGAGAGTATAAATTGGCAAAATCATTAGCGAGAGTAATTTTTCAATGTTAAAATAAATTATAAATATATAGACCCCTTTGATCGATAGCTTTCACTTCCAGGAATTTGTTTCTACAGCTTTGTTTATAGCTGTAGAAGTTTGGAAGCTATGTAAATGTCCATTAAAGCAGAATGTATAAATTTCAGTATATCCCTACAAAAGAACGAGGGTGTTCTCTATAAACTGATAGGAAATATTCCAAGATACATTGTAAAGTGAAAAACCCAAAGTCCACAACAATGTCTGTAGTATGCAACAATTTGTGTGACAAGGGTGGATTTAAGTATACAGATTCAAATTTGCTTATATTTACATAAAATAACTGCAAAGAAACTGGCTCAATAACTGTGTTTACCTAGTAGGAAGGAGAGAGTAGGAATGAAGTTGGAAGCTGAAACTGGATAATTTTTAATTTGTGAATCATGTGAATGTTTTCTCTGCCAATAAACTCAGAAAATAAATTGAAATAAAAAGTGAATTCCATCGAATAGCTGGGCAACAACAATAAAAAAATGAATTCTGTTAGGATAACGGTATAGCCAAGGTATACTGTAGGCAGCGAATTTTCTCCCTCCCATATTCTTCATTAAGAGAGACATGAAAGGCAAGGGTAGTTGGTGCCATTACTACTAAAAAAACCGACTCAAAGTATGCCCAATTGAAAGCTAGCAAATTACATTTATAGTTCTAGGTCAGCACATTTTGTACCCTAAGGCCATTTGCTGTGTTTTCTGAGTGTCTGACTATCTTAGTCACTTTGGACTGCTGTAGCAGAATACCATAGACTGGGTGGCTTAAACAACAAACATTTATTTCTCATAGTTCTGGAGGCCAGAAAGCTGAGATCAGGGTGCCAGCATGGTTGGGTTTTGGTGAAGACCCTCTTCCTGGTTTACAGATGACCACCTTCTCTTATAGCCTTACATGGCAGAGAGAGAGAGAGAGACAGAGAGAGAGAAGAGATAGAAGAGAGAGAAGAGAGAGAGAGAGAGAACGAGAGAGCACACGCACTCATACTCTCTGGTGTTTCTTCTTATAAAGGCACTGATCTCATCATGAGAGCTCCACCCTCATGAGCTCCTAATACCATCACGTTGGGAATTAGGGTTTCAACATATGAATTTTGGGGGGACACAGGCATTCAGTCCATAGCACTGACCCCTTGAGATGCTGTTAGAAAGGTTTTATTATATATGTACATTCCACCCATATAACTTGAAGGCTGGTCAGGCTATCTTCTTCCTACCCCTTTTGTGGTTAATTTTCCTGATCATTAACATTAAAGCATTAATATTAAAGTAAAGAGAGATTAAAATAGCATCATTAATATTAAAGAAAAGGAATGGAACTCACTTGGTTTAGTTTTGTCATGTAGTAGGTCACCCTCACGTGATTGTTGGCAAGATGCTTTCTAACACGTTGAAAAGGGGAGGGACAGGAAAGAGGAAAACTAACATTTACTGAGTTTTACATACATTTGCACATTTGGTTCTTACTGAATCCCATTTAGATTGATAAACAATCCATTTTTTTTACTGATGAGGAAACTGAGCCTTAGAGAGGCCAGTGGAGTGAGGAATTGGACCTGTGCCTGTTGTCTCAGGGCCATCTCTTGCTACTTCACCAAGTTTATGTCTTCAAGTAATGTGTAGTCTTAGTAAAAGACTCGATGTGGGATATGGTCAAAAGGAATGATCAAAAAAAAAAAAGAATAGAAGAGGAAAGTGTGAGGAATGAGGCAGGGAGGGGATGAGAAGGGGAAGGAAGGAAAAATACGTTTGATAGTAGAAATGGTACCTTAGGCTTAAGTGAGGCATTTTGGGATTTTTCCATGCTTTTTGTCCATGTTACCCTGATATATGATAGTTGGGTATGACATTTTTTTCCTGAGAAAGTGAAATATGCGAGTGATGCCTCTTTCCAAATTCACCTTCACTGAGTACTTTTCCCTTGAAGGCTGATGGAGCTGACTCAGCCAGTTGGCTGTTCCATCCCATCTTTTTTGCCCCTTGGGAAGTACCTTGCTGATAAGGAGAAGTGTAAGCATTACAGCGAGATTCATGCTTTCCACTGTTGTTTCATAATGAGTAACCTTTCTTGTCCCAGTGGTCATTTATGTTCCTTCTGCCAGTGGAAGGCCTGGATCCTCACTGATAAACAGAAATCTCAGTAGCAGATAGTAAACAACAGGAAAAAAAAATCTCAAACATAGGCCAGGGCAGATGAAAATGGGTTGAAAATTATTCTCCTGGTACCTTGTTTCATAGCATCCTGATGAAAAGAGATTGGAAGGCCTCTCCAAGCAACTGGACTGGGATGTTCGAAGCATTCAGCACTGGTTTCGACAAAGACGCAATCAGGAGAAGCCCAGCACCCTGACGAGGTTCTGTGAGAGCATGTAAGTTGCTGTTTTTCTTTTTATATAAGAATAATAAAAGACCCACAGAGTACTCTTCTAGCACAGTGATATTTTGGGGTAGTGATACTCACTATACCTATCTATAGGAAAATCAGAGAAAGAAATGTTCAAGCATTGAGAACATCCCCAACAAAGGGAAGGTTCTGCTTTGAGAGTCGTTACCCCATTCAAAGAAAAACCTGCCTGAGTACTCGCGCCATCCTTGAAATGAAAAATAACCGATCCATGCAGGCTCCAGCAGCCCTTAAAAAGCATGCCATTTGGTAGAAAAATAGTTCAGGAAAAATGGGGGGAATAGTTGTTTGTAAGAATTTATGATTTCCACTTTGGATGAAGTAAGGGAAACTCACTTCCTAGCGGAGTTCCTACAAAGTAAGCAGATTACAGGGGCCTACGATGGTATTCCAACCAGCCATCTTTGAAATGTAGCATTAAAAGTCATTACTTCTATAGATGCTGATAGTCTGAATTTTAGTAGCAGGAAATTAGTTAAGATGTTCCTTCCCCTGATAAAGACTGAGATAGTAGGATATATTAACAGAGGGTCATGCCAGTGTCCTACATTCCTGGAGAGTTAAAAAATGGCTTTATTACATTCCTGGGTGAGTTTAATCAAGCATTGCTTGAAGGCAGGGGATGGAAGGAAAGTCTCTTTCATTTCTGAAATGTGAACTTTATGGTATGTAAATTATATATCAATAAAGCTGTGAAAAATAATAAAAGACCCACAGAGTACTCTTCTAGCACAGTGATATTTTGGGGTAGTGATACTCACTATACCTATCTATAGGAAAATCAGAGAAAGAAATGTTCAAGCATTGAGAACATCCCCAACAAAGGGAAGGTTCTGCTTTGAGAGTCATTACCCCATTCAATCTTCATCTTCTGGGATATGACTGTTCCTTTGTCTAACAGTTTTCTCTTTAGGGAGCTTTTCCTGGACACCTGGCCGTTTAAACAAGAGTGCTTTCAGTGTAGCTCTCTTAGTTGCAGGCCCTTTCTATTTGGGATTGAAGTTGCATTTTCAGGTTTGGCTTTTAATTATGCCCAAAATGTATTTTAGTAATTGCAACTTTAGAGGGAAACCTAGTGTTATCGGAGAAATGAATGGGAGGCAGAAACATATTATAAATTCCTAGGTCTGGGGAAATGTGGAGAGCATAAATAGGGTCTTTGGAAGGTCAGAATATTTATAAAACCAGGAAAAACAACCTAGTAGATACAATCTCTAAAGCCCTTTCTAAAACTGAACTTAGTGGCAGTTTATGGAAGAAGGATTTATATATCTGGGCTCCTGGTCAAAAGCTGGATTGCTTCTGGGCCTGGCCTTGCCACATCCTCAAAGGGTTTGGGTTCTGTCATTGAGCCATGGGTCTGAGCAGGGTGGAGTTGGGTCTTAGCACATGCCCACGTGCTGAAACTCATGTGCTGTCTCCTCCAACTAACCTCTTTGGTAACTTGGTGCTACCCGCTTCTGTACTGCACTGAGTCTATACCAGTTTCTCTCGAATACCAACGTGCGTAGACATTAGCCACTTGGCGATCTAGTTAAAATGCAGAATTCTGGTTCATTTGGTCTGGGATGGCAGCTGAGATTGTGAATTTTCAACAAGTTCCCAGGTGATACTGACACTGCTGGTCGACGGACCGCACTTTCAGTAGTAAGGAGGAACACTAGAGCAGTGTCCTTGTCTTCTCTGAATTCAGCTGGTCTTTATCTGCATACCACAATAAACAGGACAGTCATAGTTACAATCAATTAAAGGTATTTCTAAAGGATTGCTAGTGGCATGGCAATGTGGAGGCACCATGGTTGAGGGGAGGCTGTGCATAAATTATGATTTTTTTTTCCCTTAATAGGCTTTTTATCATAGTGTCAAGTGTCAAGGTGGTAAGACATATAATATCCATGTATGTGTGGATTGATGATAGACATTAGAAAATAACCAGATGTGTGTGGCAAATTATTGACATGGATGGTTAGTAACTAGAGATTCAAGGAAAAAGATCAACTGTGGGTTGGGCACACAGAGGGTTGCTGGGACTAGAACTGGGGCGATATCAGTGGCCTTTGACCTCTCTGTTGTGTGAGATAGTGTTGATGAACTCTTGCTTTGGAAGTCTCTTCTTCCTTGGCTTCTGGGTTGCCACGAGATCGCCTGCCATTCCAAGGTCTTTTGTTTGCATCATTTATTCTGCATTTATTTCCCCCGTGGTCGTTACCATCCTATTTCTCCAGATTCAGTCTTTAACGTTTTATTTCCCTTACTCTACCTTCTGTTCTCTGTGTCGAAATCATTTCCTTTCACCAGCTTCTTCCAAAGCCATGTGTCCAGGGCAGATGTTCCTTCCAAGGCGCCGTTCTGCCGTCTCCAACTGCAGCTCTGACTCCTGCCTTCCCCTCTTCTCCCCTTGTTCATATGCCTCCATTTGGTTACAGGCTGGAAACTCAAGCCAGTCAGCCACTGAGTTGCATTAATTCTTTGTAAACTCACCACTATAGCCCAGATCCTAATTGCTCTCATAGTCTCCTTATTATTAATATTTATCTCTCATACTCATAGAGATACCAAAGAAAAAAAAAACCCAAAACATTTTTCTAAAATACTACCATCCCCATGTTCTGCTGATTTACAACTTTGATGATTTTTCTAATAATATAGCTATAGGGTAAGTTTTAGGACCCTGAGTCTAATAATGGAGTCTGGCCTTTGCCTGTTTGATGCCAGACCTCTTCCTTGCAGAGGGCTGTGTTTTTACTGCCCACACCTCGTTCCTTCTTGCCTTGGTTTGTGTGGTGTCCTGGCCCAGAACACCTACTGCCGCTCCCATTTATCCCCTACCCATTCCTTAAACCCCAGGCCCTCTCTGAAGTGTGGCCTGGCTGTTGGGTCTAGAGAGTGTACAACTTCTCTTGAATCCTTAGAGCATTTTTTTAAGTGCTAGCAATTTAATCCTGAATCACATGCTGCCTTATGTGATTACTTAACATTTCTTAAGTTGGCTATTTCTACTCCGGTACTATCGTAAGTGTTCCTTGAAGAGCACAGGGCCATGTCTTATACTTCTTGCATTCGTCTCAGCCTTTACCATGACATAGACTCTATTGAATAAATATTTGTTACATGACTATTTGTTAAAATGACATTGTTTTGGAAGGAGTTGCTGATCTTGGTTAACCACTTTGCCCCCACAGATGAAGAGTGTCTAACATACACTGACATAGCATAAAATTTGTCTAGGAAAATTACCTATGGAAAACTCCATGACAATTTTAAACACAGAAATTCAGAGGAAAGAAAGGTACGCATACAAGAACACTTAAAGAACACCGTGAGGGATAAAGTAGAGTTATATTGGTGTAGATATGCACATGTGGGTGTCATAATTATTTGCCTGTAAAAAATGATCTAGAATAATTGCTCTTAACCAGGGATTCATTTCATAATCATCTGGTGACCTTTTCAAAATACACATGCTCAGGCCCCGCCCCAGGGTGTTAGTGTGATGGCACAGGTAGGGTCTGGACGCGTATATCTTGGAAGAAATGCCCCAAGTGCTTATGACCCACGTACCTGGTTAAGAAAAGAGCTGACCGCTATTTAGAAATATGAAAAATCAAATTAGAAAGCAAGAGAACACAAATTTGGGGCTTGTAGATCAAGGGCCAAAATATAAAGAATCTAGAGTTTTCCTATTATATAAGTTACTATTTTAGAAAATACAGAATTCCTCCAGGGGAGTTGTATTTCATCTTTCAGCAGTGTGGAATGGCACCAGCATGCATGCCAAACAGTCCTCGTAAGCATCTGCTGGCACGGCCAATTTCTGGCACACCCATTTCATGCAAATGGACTGAGTAGAAGAAGTTGTTCAGCGAGTAAAGTGCTGAAACATTGCTGTGATTTTTTTTTTTTTTAGCATACATTGTATTTATAAAAAATTACAATGATTAGATTCAACATTTGGATATATTTGTCAAAAATGTATTAATGCACAACATTAATTTTGTGCAACTTTAATTGCATGTTACATTCTTTTTTTTTTTAATTTCAGGAAAATATGGGGGTACAAACATTTTGGTTACATGTTATGACTTTGCCACATCCCAACCATGATTTGATTTTCTCTCTTGATTGATGTCAGTCATTCACAGTCATGTCAGTTTTGATGAATATTTCTTCCAGAAGCATTTGAATCCTTATTGACAACTGAAATAGAGATTTTCAAGAGGAAGTGAAGAATTTACAAAAATGAGATGTCATGTGAGACATTTTAGGAGAAACTGGTTCAGAATGGAAGCTGGTGCTGGTGGAGATCATGCCTTTAGACTGCTGAAGCTATGCCGTCCTACTCTGACAACTGCTTCAGAGTTGTGGGTTTTTATCATTCAGGATAATATAAAATAAATAATGTAATAAAAAATATCTACTGGATGAAACAGGAAGAGACAGAGATAAGATGTCAACATAAATGGCTTCCTTGTCATTAGGGCCCTACCTATGCCCATCATTTTTTTGATTATCATGTAGTACATTTCATGCACAGGTCTGGGAAGGAGTATAGGTTTCATTTAAGCAATCTCCAATTGGTCAGAAAGATGAATCTCCCATAGGATAATCTGAAAATGCAGGGCAAGTCATATTCACATGTCACAGATTAATACTAATTTATTCGAATTGAAGTTTGCTCCATCTGGTGCTAAAGTCATGGAGCTTGTTTTGTGTAAGATGACTGCTGAAAACTCCCTTTTCTTTAAGAATTCCATTTTAGAGTTGATACTGATTAAAACTACCTGCAAATGCTGCCATATCTGGATGCCTCTGTACAGTGGCAGCAGACTCACCAAAATCGGGAAATCTTGTGAAACTGTTACTTTATTTCTGCAAAGAAACCTTGTGATTTTCTTAATTTCAATTCCATTGAACTGAGGGGTAGTGCATCAATGAAACACGAGTGGCTTAACCAATTGTTCTCATGCCACCATCTTGGTCATTGTGAACCTAAATAGACGTTTTTACTTGGATAAATCAGCAGTGCTGTCTTGTGACCTTAGTAAGAAAGTAGAGCCAAATAATTTATGGTGGTGGAAGGAGAGCAAGGTCATATAAGAAACAAGCATTTGAATCTCTCATGTCCCTATATTTCAGATTGATCTTTGGTCTGAGGAACTGGTGTGGTGAATACCTTCAACAAGTTTTTGTAACCAGCCACTTGTTTGCAAAAAAGCAACTGAATATTTGTAAACTGTGTCCACGTAGTCCATATTCTGGTGATAGACAAAATTTTGCTAGAGAGAAAATTCAGTTTTGATTATTTTCTTCATCAGATCGGGACATGAGCATCTTTTTCAAAATTAACTACCAAAAATCTCTTTGAGATTAATGAAGTTTTTGAAGGGGGAATAAGAAAGTACGATCTAGAGAAATGGCATCTTAATTTTTTCAGTACTAGGATACATGATAAGCAGTGTGTAGATGCTGATCGTAAGTGTGGAAAAGAAGCTAATCATCAGATGGGAGGATAGTCTCTTAGTTTCTGAAAAGTACAAGGTTGAGCTGTTTTGTTTCTGTTACGGTGATGGTGGCGGTTGTCTGCCCATTAATACAACATAGTCCCTGGACTGGTGACAGCTTGTGTCATCTAAAGTGCATAGCTATAGTCCTAGTTATTGCTCAGCGAATGTCTTGGCATTCAACACTATTACTTCAAACAGTTTTATATCTGTGGGTTGTATTAGCTTTGGGGTAGAGGTCAGCCAACTTTTCCTGTAAATGGCCAGAAAGTAAATATTTTAGACCATGAAAACATTGTCGCAATTACCACTCTGCTGTTACAGCACAGAAGCAGCCAGAGACAATGACAACACAAATGTGTGTGGCTTTGTTCCCATCAAGCTTTATTTATAGATCCTGAAATTTGAATTTATCATTTTCATGTGTCATAAAGTATTCTTTAAGATATTGTTCAGCCGTTAAAAATTTAAAAACTATTCTCAGCTTGTGGGCTGTACAAAAACAGATGGCATGCTGGATTTGGCCCTCAAGCCATAGTTTGCCGAACCCTACTTTAGGCTCACAATACTATTTGTGGTTCTCTCAGAGTTTCAGGAAAGAGAGTGTGGTCTCATAGTGCCAGGCACAGTTATCCATTTCTCAGAGTTTCACTGTGTAGTAGAAAATGTTCTATAATCGGTATGCCCATCTCCAGTATTCCTGGGACATGATGCCATGATGCTGTGCAGTTTCCTTTAGCCTAACCAGGCATTCTTTGAAGGTTTTAGTATTCTCAAGGCAGCATCACGTCCATTACAAAAATTTCGAGTATTGATGAAGTGGACTGTGGACAGTCTACCCTTCTGCCTTGAATAAGCTTTTGAAACCTTGCCCCCTCTTTCTATTCTAGACCTGCCATCTGCGGCAAGTGAACTTAGGTTTCCCACTTAGAGTAAGCCTCTCGCATTCCTTGATGGCATGTGGCTAGGCCTCTAATGCATGTGCACTGGCCAATTAAGGAAAAAAGATTTTTGCTAAAAATATCAGACAGGCCATGCCTTGGTCAAGCTGGTTGCATGTTAGGTACTGCTGTGCTTTTCTTACATTTGACTGGTCAGTTTTTCTTTAGATCCTAAATTTCTAAAGGCTTTTCTGATAATTTTCCAGTAATTTCGGCCAGCATGGAATTGGATAAAGAGAACAGGCTATATTGAGGAATAACTGAATTTATTAAGGCCTAATGTTCTTATATAATTCTATTTTTTGAACCTATATGCTGTTTTTCTTTGTTGTTTAATCTATTTTAAAAGCTGTTTGTTTCTGATTTAGAACAGAATCATGTAAATCATTGTAAGCAATTTCGATTGTAGAGGATTTGTACATAATGTTCATAAAAAATTGGGGGAAAGATAGCCCCAAAGCCTACCACTGAAAAACAAAGACGTTAACATTTGCTGCTTATACAGTGTCATATTTTATACATGCGCCCCCACAAATACTTACACATACTGTGTGTTGGTGCTTGGTTCCCGCCCTTCTTGAGATTGTTGTTATAGAACCTGCCTCCTCAGAGTGCTCAAAGAAGGCCGTGGAAATGTCATGTCTTATGCTTCATCTTCAGGACCTGTAAGTGGCAGTATAGTCAGTTGTGCTATAATATGACATATGCATTCCTAAATATGGCCACACTATGCAAAATTGCACAGCAGAACAACCTAACATAGGGGCTTGTAAGAAAAGTGGGTTAGAGGCTCAATACTCAAAAACTTTCAGTGACACGTTGAAAAAAAGACAGAAGCCTAATAAAAACAATAGTAGTTTTGCGTAAGTTAAATGGTTAAGAAATACATAAATACTATAATAAATGTGGCACTTTACCTTGAAAAAGACCTGAAGTTTGCTTGTAGTTGGTGTTGGTGTATTAGTGTGCTCAGGCTGCCATACCTGAGCAGATTAATACAGCAGACTGGGTGGCTTAAACAGCAGAACTGTATTACCTCACAGCTCCAGAGGCTGGAGGTCCAAGATCAGGGTGTTATAGGTTTGGTTTCTCCTGAGGCCTCTCTCCTTGGCCTTTCCTGTGTGTGCACATCCCTGGTACCCTTTCCTACTCCTTTAAGGACACTACTCATATTGGAATAGGGTCCTACCCTTATGCCTCGTTTAATCTTAATGACCTTATTAAAGGCTCCGTCTCCAGATTCAGTCACATTGGAAGGTGGGGCTTCAACATGTGAATTCTGGGGGTGGGAGGACACAATTCAGTCTAGAACAATGTTGGAAGGGTTACAGCTCGTGAGCTACTGTGAAGAGGTGCACAAAGGAGGATCTGAAGTCAAAGGGAATCTTGCAACACCAGGTAGGTGTGGCTCATAGCACCTGTGAACTGAGGCGGCTCAGACAGGTTTGAGGGGTGTGTACGTGTGTGCGTGCGTGTGTGTGTGTATTCCTAGGCCACCAGCTCAGCATGGTGCAGTTTTCTGCGTTCATCTTGTGTTTCTGGCAGACAAAATACCATATAAGCACGTGAAATTTGTGTTGTGCGCATACTGGAAGACAGTCACATTTTCACCACAAGCTCTGGCAGGACTGATGGGGCAACGCAGTGGTGAAGGAAGTGGGCCGTGGAGCCAGGCAACCTGACTTTGCATCTTCTGTCTAATAAAAACCTGTGCGGTATTTGAGAGAGTTGTTGGCTATCCTGTGCGTCGGTGTCTTTATTTGTAAAATGGGCGCTATTCATAGCGCCTGCCTCCTAGGGCCATTGAGAAGACTAAGTGAGTTCGTATATTTAAAGTGTTTGGAAAGGTGTCTTGCACGTGGTGAGGAAGTAATGAGTCTCAGCACGTTCAGTATCATCACTCAGTCGTTAGTCTGGAGCAGCAGCAGATAACTCTTAGCCTGTCACAGCCACACGCTGGCCACGTGGGCCCATCAGTGCCACAGGCACGTTACCTTGCAGAGGCTGGTATTGGTCATTTTGGGAGGAGAGATCCAAAGAGATGCAGGGAAAGCAGGCTTTCCATTTAGAACGAAGCTCTTTTATTCTGTGGAACCCCAAGGAGGCAGAAGCCGTGTGGATTCACAGGACTGTCGACTCAGGCATGACTCACGCACAAGAAAAAGATGCAAAACCAATGTGAGTTCAGAGCCTCCACACCTCTGACTTGCTGCGGCGAAGCTGTGTGACAGCAGTGGGTGAGAAAGGCGTCCTCCTCAACAGGGAACGATGCCCGCTGTGCCTCTAGAGCCGAGGCTTTTGAAGCACTGCAGGAGAAATGTCAGAACACAGCGAATGTCTTTGAACCACAGAGATTTAAAATTTGCCCTGGTGATTGTGAGGAGGACACAGCTTGCCTCTGCCAGGAGGAGAGAGGAACAAAGGCTGGTGCTCCGTGGTGCTGGCTTTAGTAAACCACCTCTCTGGGGCCAGGACTGTCTGATCAGCCTTAGGAGGTCAGCGTGGCTTCGGGGCACAGGAGTTTGCTGTTGTTACTTTCTGTGTGCAGAGAAAGTACTAGGGCTAAAGAGGTGATTGATCTAGAACAAATTTGAGGGTGGGAATCAAATGTGCCTGGTTCATGTCCTGGCTCAAGCTCTGTTACCCTCAGCTAGTAATTTAACTTTGTGAGGCCCTAGATGCCTCTTCTGTCAAAGAGAAACAGTAACTCCTGTTTATGGGTCATTCTGGGGATGTAAATGAGGGGATGTATGTATCACGTGCATCTCTCTGTGCCTGGTTCCCTTTCAACTGGGGTTGCAAAGTTGAGTAACAGTTTCCGAACTTGTGGGACTCACAGGGGCAACTGATTCTGTTTATTAGTGAAGTTGTTCAACACCTTGGGCAGGGAGCCATAACCTCCTTTCTAGGGCCTCTTCCTTATTGCCCCAGTCACGGGTTGTTCTAGGCCTTGTATCCTAATCTGCCATCAAGAGAACTGTGTTTTAGATTGCTGAAAAGGAAGCACTCTGTCGCTCCCTCTTGGGAATCCAGTCTGGCGTGGCGTTCCCTCTCTTGCTTTCCTTCCCTTTCATCCTCCCTCCTTTGCACTCACCTCCTGCTGTCGCGGGGCAGGTGCCCTCTGCTTGGAGCCACAGTGTTTGATTTCCTCCTGGCTGTTTGCCTTTCTGTGATTAGCTTCTGGTGACCACAGCCCTTGGCAAGGGGCAGACAAGAGGCTTAAAAGAATCCTCAACCATAACTAATTTGACTGTGTTTGTCCTGAAAGCTGGCACATTGCGCATGACTCCTGGTATTTGAATATAGAGCCTAGTAATGTCAGGGGTGAATGAGTTTTGTGTGAGATGGTGGTGGTGAGGATGGGCCTTTGGACGAAGCAACAGGGCACTTAGTCATTTCCCAAATTGGGAAGATTTGAGCAGATTCCAAATGACTGTTGGGGAACCAGGTTTTGGGGTTTATTTGTAGGCATCCTCAAATCTAAATTCATAGTAAGTCCTCCATGTGATAGAAAACTTAACTAAAAGCAATTAAGGCCAACTATTTTCATTTAAATGTAAGTTGAACTTCTGGCAGTGACTCTCATGATTTGAATGAGTTAAAATATGTTAGAAAAATCACTATAAATTTGGCCAATATTTTTTATATTGGGTCTATAGAGCTTCTTCGCAGTTACCAGCTGATGGGAGGCTGTTTACTGCCTTTTGGGCTCAACCACCTAGGGAAGGTAGGGGTACTGTTCTGCGGAGGCCATGCGTGAGTGAGGTGATGCTGCAGCGTCACACACACGGTGCACGACGACACCCAGGTCAAGGTTAACAGGAGAGTGGGCATTAAAAGCTCAAGTCTTGGCCATATTGCTTAATTCTGCAAGGTTCTGCTAACTCCTGTACTTCCTTTATTTAGCCGCAGATGTAATAAAATTATATATTTTCAGATTACAAATTATTATATAGTAGATTTTCTTGTAGATGTAGTGGGCACTAATGCTGCCAGGAGACTTAGCTCTTAAGAAGAGGGGAGAAAAAGATAATTACTGTGGTTGTGTTATGTTCCCGATGCTGTGATGGAGCCTTTACGTGTAAACAACAACCCTGTATAATATGCTAGACCTTAAAAGCCATTCGCACACACGAAGAAACTGCAGCAAAGAGAGTTGGAGTAACTGACCCAACAATACATAGCTACTGAGCAACAGAGCTGGGATTTGCACCCAGCTCTGCCTAAAGGGGCTTGTGCTATTTCAACTGCGCAATGTTAGAAAAAACCGAGGAATATTATATGTTCTTGCATTCAGAGCAGACGTGGAAAGGGGGCATTTTGGTGTTACATTTGCACACCATAACCTCTTTTCTCTTTCCTTTTCCCCCCCTGGTTTATGCAAGATTCGGGTTAAATTTGTTGCTTGCTCCTTGCTACGCCTAGAGCACTATTAGTCGTTCTCTGCTAGAACACTTGGAGACTTGCTGTTTCGCTCTTTGCATCCATCTCTGCTGTTATATTAAACTGTCAACACCTTGAGTTCTGGGACCACGTCTTACCCATCTTTTCATCCCCACGGCCCAGCACAATGCCTGGTGCTTTGTGAGACCCCAATAAATGTCTACTGAATGAATCAATTATTTGGTCTTTATGGATTGGAGTGAACCTGTGGAGACTAGAGGCCTGAATTTAACTGGGGGAAACTCAAGGTTATTCTTTCAAACAGTCCTAGGGAAGGCTGACGTCAGGACGGAGGAGTTGGGAAGGGCTTTCTGGAAGAGGTGACACTGCTGAATTTTCAAGGATGGTTACGTGGACCAAATGGAGAAAGCGAAGGAGGGTGGCAAAGGCTGGAGTGGAAATCACCTGAGGGGTACGCGTGACTGCAGAGCTGTTGTCAGCACGGAGGGCGCCACTGTGTGAGGTGGGGAAAGCCGGGAGGCAGGTCGAGCCCTGCTCGCCAAGCTGAAGCCCTGGGCATTTCTTCCCAGCCTCTCCTCAAATATCTAGGGCTACCTGCTCTTCTGCTCCGAAGCGTCCTAGGTTTCTCAACAATCTCATGTTTACTAAGGGCTTGGCCCGTTTGTAGAACTGGCTTTGTATTATTAACTCCTCATGCCGATGTAGGACTAAAATTGAACTCTATATTTTTTTGTTTAAGTAATAGAGGTGATTTTAAACAGGACCTTCCTGTGTTCCTTGTGTGCTTTGCCTTCCAGCCTTTATCTTGTTCTTCTGAAGAGGATAATACATATAGTACATAGAATTGGCATGATAATACCTCCGCTTTTATTTTCCTAGTCCCACACAAGCATGCAAAAATTAAACATCCAAAGGAAAGGAAATAGAGCCAAATTAGATTGTTATTTTACTATTGTCTATGTTTACTGTGTCATATTTCACAGGACAAAAGCCAGAGTATGGGACCCATGATGACTGGTAGTATACCACTAGCCCTCAGCAGTGAAGGCCCAGCATTAAAAGAGCAAAACCAAGACACGCAGTCGGGAGAGCACAAACACGCTTGCATGCTTTTGGGGACAAGTAAAGATTTGAAATCAAGATTGTCCCAGAAAGCCCAGAACACACCATGCACCCTCAGGACTTAATTTTCTTCAATTTCCCAAATGGTTACAGGGGACCAATTATGTGGAAGGGCTTGGCACTGGGGCATTCAAAGATAAAAAGGACAAAATCGCTATTCTCTGGTGCTTAGAGCTTAGAGCGGGAAACAGGCACAACAGTTTAGAAGAGAGCCAGCCATGGGAGCTTCTAGTGCCCCTGGGGACAGGGCTGAGTCATCATACTGTAAATGAGTACTTGAGGGCTGGCAAACCAAATTTGAGATCAATCTAAGAATTGGTCAATGTAGAGAGCCTCTTGTGAATGCATTTTACGGTGTATTTGGGGAACAGAATTAATATTGACGCATATACGCTAAATGGATTATATCACAGTTTTATTTGTGTAAGTTTTTTCTTTCAAAGGAACAGTGTTTACCCTAGTGATAGCCATGAAATAACACGTGACCATTTTGTAATAGGATTCTGCCGGATCTTCCCACAGTGCAGTGTATACCAGTAAGGCTCACAGTGTTTATTATTGGTCTGGGTGCTGGGAGAGTCACCAAGCCTGGAAATGCCTTATTTATGCAGGACCACTGATGCTCCTTGTCAGGGGAAGCCAGCTTTTGTCCAGAGTCATCACCAAACTTACAGTTCTCCCTTCCTTCCCTGGGGGCAGGTGGGGGTGTGGGCAGGGTCAGATGAGAGGCTGGAGGGGGCAGGAATATGGGAGGGTTTTTGGCTTATATCAGGTCCAACCCAGTGATCTGAAGACTGGGTCTTCAGAAGACTGTTTGCAGAATAATGGAAACTGAGTGAGAAATTCTCAATGTATGAAGAGTGTAGCGTATGCTGTGTGAGATAAGGTGTGAGAGGCTTAAACCTGCACCTGTAGCACCAGCTGAGAGGCCCATACAGATCTCAGGAAGTAGCCAAATGCAGGACTTCCTCCACAGTTGCATCTTTTAGCTGTACTTTCCTACGGACGTTCTTATTTTTCTTCCACTGTTCATCGAGATGGTAGTTCTCATCTCCTATTCTCTGTCCCATTATTAATTTTAGTCATGGAAATGTGTCCAACTTGAATTGATTTCAGGTTTTTATTGATTCCCCCTCTCAAATAGGACTTGAACCTGTGTGCATCATTTCTTTTTTTTTTTTTTTAGGCAGAGTCTCACTCTGTTGCCCTGGCTAGAGTGAGTGCCGTGGCGTCATCCTAGCTCACAGCAACCTCAAACTCCTGGGCTCAAGCAATCCTTCTGTCTCAGCCTCCCGAGTAGCTGGGACTACAGGCATGCGCCACCATGCCCGGCTAATTTTTTCTATATATTTTTAGTTGTCCAATTAATTTCTTTCTATTTTTAGTAGAGACGGGGTCTCGCTCTTCCTCAGGCTGGTCTCGAACTCCTGAGCCCAAACAATCCGCCTGCCTCGGCCTCCCAGAGTGCTAGGATTACAGGCGTGAGCCACTGCGCCTGGCCCATCATTTCTATTTTATTGATTTAAAAATAAAATATTGTCCTACCTGGAATTATGAAGTGTTTACATGCATCTCAGCTAATTCTTTGGTGTACTAAAACTGAAAAGCTTCTCTCACTCCATTACTTTAAATGTTCATCTTTCTGTTTCTTTCCAATACTTATGTGGTTCAATAAGAATTTTTTGAGCATTTACTATGTGCTGGATTCTGTATAAGATGCTAGAGAGAAAAACAAGACCACTTCCCTTGCTAGATAAATGACACTTTCTCTTTATTTCATCATCTAAATCTTAGTTGCCTCATCCATAAAACAAGGCTAGTAATTGTAAAAACCTGATGGAGTTGTTATAGTGACTAAATAAAATAATTCACATGAAGTACCTAGGATAGTGCCTAACACATATTAAGAGCTCAAGAATAGTAATTATTTTTGATTAATTCTAATTTCTATGTATTAAAGGCTGGCAAAATGAATCGAATTCCCCTACCCAGACAAATAATATCATTCCAAGCTTGCTTAAATACTCTAGGGTACATATTATTACTATGCATTTTATCTGGGAATATTAAATCCCCAAATGCTTGAAGACATAATTATTTGGTAGGTTTGATGTGATGACCTTTTTTGGAGGAGCTAAAGCTCATATTTTTACTTTCTTCTTCATCTCCTCCTTTGAAGAAAAGTTTCTTGGACTTTGATGTGAGAACATGGTTTTCTGCCTTTCTGACTTTTAAAGTGGCATGTAATTCGAAACCACAGTTCTTGTCTAAACAGCAGGGTGAGGCCCCTGTGGTATAACTGGGAGTTTATATCTTAGGCCAGGAAGTCAGCACATGGGGCCAGCAGGCACAGGGTCTAGGGTGCCAGCTCCACCTGCCTGTCTCTACCACCCACCAACTTGCCTGCTCAGCTTCAGTTTCTTGAAACTTAACAAGGGTCAAAATAATATCTTGCATTTAAAATGGGACTATAGAGTTGTTTTAAATACATAGAGCACTTGTGCTTTGCAAGCACGTAATAAAGGTTAGCTATTATCACACTCATGATCATGCTGTAGTAGCACTATAATTATCTCTGAAGCAAAGAAGAGCTTTCTTTGTGTGGACTTACTTCTTGATCACGTTTTAGCTTTTCCTAAGAATTTCATGAGATTTACAACAATCTGTCTCTCTTTGGCTCGTATTGCTTAGTGGCCCCTTGACCTTTGCTCATTCTCCCCTGAGTCCGCTTTGCCTTATCCTCTAGACAAATACCTGCTCCTCCATCAAGACTGAGCTCACCTTCACTTAGGAAACTCTGGATATTTTTATCAGGTGATTGCTTTATGCCAGGCATGGTGCCCTGTGTCTAGCGAAAGCAGACCTGGAAACAGGTCATTATAACCTGGGTGGCCTCCCCTGCTCTACGAAGGAGGCACCACACCCCCATTCTCTTTTTCCCAAGTAGAACTAAGTCCCTCCTTTGTGTACTCCTTTAATAGTGATGATAACAGTTCATGGCTCTTATATTTCTTTTTATCTGCTAGACCGTAAATTCCTGCAGGGCAAGGAGTCTGTCTTACCCCTTTTTGAGTAACCAGCACCTAGGACTGTACCTGCACCTAAGCGGTGCCCAGTAAATGTTTTCAGAATGAGTGAACACAATGTATTTTAGGGCTTACAACCTTCTGGAGATTATTTGCCATGTCTTTGTCTTATTTACTGCTCAAATATATTTTGAGTGCCTGCTGTATGCCAACCAGTCTTGAAAGTGCTTGGAATATAGTTTATTATACATTTCACTGAGGGAGGAGACAGTAGACAAATAAGTAGAATAGGTAGGATATCCACTGGCTCAAGGTACTTTGGAGAAACGCAAAGAAAGATCAGGAGTGTGTGTGTGGACAATGCCCTGGGTATGAACACCGGCGAGGTCTTCCCTGAGAAGGTGACGTTGGGACCAAGGCCTGAAGGAAGTGAGAAAACCTCATTGAAGGAAGAGGAGGAGCAATTGCAAATTGCTGAGGTACCTGGTACCTGAGGAGGAGGTACCTGGTCCCTGTGAGGTCAGGGGTGTCTGGAGTGAGGGGCGGGGGAGAGGGTGAGGAGGAGAAGCGAGGTAAGGGGGCGGCCAGACTGTGCAGAGCCTCGCAGGCCATTGTAAAGACTTTGGCGTTTTGCTCTGAGAAGGGAAACTGTTGGAGGGTTTTGAATCAAGGAGGAGTTTGTTCTCATGAACATTTTAACAGGATACTCTGCTTGGTGTGTTTGGAATAATCTGGGGGGAGGTAAGGGCAGGCACAAAGACGAGGTAGAAGGCTACTGCAGTAATCCAGGTGAGAGTTCTTGGTGGCTTAAACTAAGGTGGTAGTAGTGAGAGTAACGAGGAGAGTTCAGATTCTGGATTTTTAAAAGATTTCAATTTAAAAAAATTTCGAGCATATAAAAGAGAAAATAGTTTAATGAATGCCACGTATTCATCACCCACATCCAATAATTGTTAGCATTTTGACATATTTGCTTTACATATGTGTTTTTTTTTACTGAACCCATTTGAAAAAACTAAATTACAGATATTGTGAGACTTTATACTTTGTCATGAATCTCCAGAAAATAAGGATGTTCTCCTACGTAAACAGAATACTGTTATCATACTAAACTAATACATAAGTCATATTTAAATTTCCCAATTATCTTCCTCTCAACGTCTTTTACATTTGTATTCCTTTCCAGATATAATCCAATCGAGATTTATATATTTGGTGGTTAAACCTCTTAAAACTTTCTCTTTCATTTTAACTTTTTAATTTTGAAATAATTTTACAGAGAAGTATCAAGAATAGAGAAACCCTAAACTTCACCCAGACTCACCACCGTTAACATCATGCCTCATACTTGCTCTGACATTCTTTCTGTTTCTCTCCGTGCATGTGTGTGCACACACACGTGTATACACACACACAGACATGTTTTTGATGAGTGATTTGAGTGGAAGGTTCAGATCAGGCTTATTTTGAATGGAGAGTAAATACAATTTTCTGAGAGATTGGTTATGTGGTGTGAGAGAAAGGGAGGATTGGAGAATGACACTTGGGTTTTCTAATCCTGGGCCATTAGGAGGAGTTGTTGAGGAAGAGCCAGCAATAGCAGGCTGAAGAGGAAGCCCAGAGCTTTGACTTTGGTCATGTTAAGCTTGAGGTGTCTGTTAGATATCTACACAGAGGGGTGCCTCTGGATAGACAGCTGGATAGACAAATAGGGAATTCAGAGAGGGGGTGTGGGCTGCAGACACAAACTTGGCAATAGTCCCTGAACAGTTAGCACATAAACCCCCGAGAGTATGAGACCTCGGAGACAGTGAGGGTGAGTAGAGAACAGCCTGTGTTAGAGATCACGGAATTGAGGAGCTAACTGAAGCAGGGCCGAGTGGGGAGCCCAGAGAAGAAGGTGTTCATGGTCGGCTGGGAGGAACATTACTGGTGGGTCACATAACAACACAGAAGTCACTGGTGTGTGTCAAGAGCAGCTTGGATGGAGTGGTAAGGGTGAAACCACAATCTAAGAGATCTCGAGAGAGAATGGAGGCAAGAAATTGAAATGTGGGAACTCTTGACACATGTCTTGTAAGAAGGAGGTTCAGAAAAAGAGGGTGGGAATTGGAGGAGGAATGTGAGGTTAACAATTTTTTTTTTTTTTTTAACAAGAGAAAAATGATGGCCTGTTGGTATGCTGGCAGGAAGATCCAGCAAAGAGGGAAAAATCGGTGATGTGAGAGAGGAGAGAGTGACAAGAGCCGTGCCCTTGCCTGGGCAGGAGGGGCTGGGACGTGGTGCTCAAGGCCAGGAGGTGCCTCAGAGAGGAGCACAGACGGCTCCTTGGCGGAAACAGGAGGGCGGCCTGAGTGCCAGGGCAGGGACGCAGGGAGGCACAGTTGTGTGAGTCTGTCCTGATTGCTTCCATCGTCCCAGTCAAGCAGGAAACGGGCATCCCAAGGAGGAGGAGGTATTGGAATTTTGAGGAGAAAGTGTCAAAGAATTCTCTGGAGGTGTGTTTAATTTCTCTGTAGGAGTATCTTTAACTGTGTGTGGGTGGCAGGCAGTGAGGGTGAAGGACATCAGTAGATGCCTTTTCTAGGAATATGGGGTGTAGGTGACAGTAAGGTGTGGTCACCCACAGGTCACCCTTTCGCAATTCAAATAGCCAAGAAATTGGGACGAACTTTCATAGTGTGAGGAGTGACTGCTTGAGTGGAAAACTAGGTTGAAAGCACTGCTGGGAGGTTTGGAGCCCTGACTCACGTGTTTGGTGCAGGCATTTATCAGACCAGACTGTGGAGCTGATATCAACCAGTAAGCATTTGTTCGTTCTTTATCATTTCTACATTCATTGTTTTCTGGAGAGGAAGGGCAAGTCCCTTATGTCCTTGAGTCAGTCTGTAACATTTGAAGATACTGAGGGTACAAAACCTACCCACAGAGCCTACTTTACATATGATTACCTTGAAGGAAAATGTTGCCAGGTTAATGAAGCACTATTGTGTCTTTTAGTTCATTATCCAGTGAGCTGCTGAGGTAGTAAATTCTTAGTAAATTGGATGCTGTTCCATTCCAAACTCCCTTCTCTCCTAAGAAATTCTGTACCACATACTGAAGATTCTTAAGCTGCCACATGGATTTCTCTTGTGCTTTGGATGATTTGATGCATTAGACACTTTTATTTAATTTATTCTTTTAATTTTAAGAAACATATCTAGATGTGCCTGCAGCCAACCAGCCAGTTTTCTAAAGCTGCATATTATAAGAGGGGAGAAAAGAAAGAAGAAAAAAAAAAAAAAAAAAAAGCAAGCAGCATGTTTTTATTTCTTACCCAGTTTTTTCTCATTGTACTTTGTACATTGTATCCTCATTAGGTGTTTCAGATCTGGGTTTCTCACTTTGAAAATAAGGTTTTCATTAGGAAGACAGCAGGTAAGTGAATCAAAAACTGTAAGGAATGCATTTTTGTAAAATCCTATGAGTGTAAAATTTTGGTACTTAAAAAATAATCTTAGGCCTCTGATAATTATCTCAAGTAAAATTTTTTTCCCCTAAAATTATTAAATGTTTAATTAAATGTAAGCTGTGATTTAATGGCTGAACTCAAATCATAGATGTATATATAAATACAATAAATTTTAATCTTAACAGGAAGAAAATAATTCTTTCAGTTATTTTAAACTTTTCATTATAAAAATTTTGACATGTCCAAGAGAAGAGACAATAGTATAATGAATTCCCATGTATCCATCATACAGCTTCAACAGTGGTATACATTCTGCCATCTTCTTATGATAGTAATTCTTTTTTTTTATTTTTGAAATGAGTTTCACAATGTTGCCCAGACTGGTCTCGAACTCCTGGGCTCAAGACTCCCAAGTAACTGGAACTACAGGCATGTGCCACCGCACCCGGCTTCTTATGATAATTCTTAAAATGAAAGTGATAAAAATTATAAAAAACTTAATATGGGATATGGGTTCAAGATTGTATGTTTAATATGCTTTAAGGTGGGGTCTCCAAATTAGAGACCTAGGCCTGCAAAGGTTTTTCGCCGGTCCCTCGGTTCTCCATGGCCTCAGGTTCGCAGGGCTCACCAATACTTGTGGGATTCCTTCCTTGCATGTCGTGCTCTGGTAGTAAGTTACTGCTCAGAGTTCTCCGCACATTCCGTTTCAGGGCTCCTACACTCCTCTCCCCCTGCATTTGACTCTTACTCATGTCTTTGAAGTGTAGCTCAGGCACCCTCTCCTCTGACGTTTCTCATCATCACTTCGCCTCTTGCCTGGCACAGGTGTGCCCACCTGGAGCTCCCGTGGGAGCCCTGCCTCTCCCTGTCTCCACCCTGGATTAAAACCTAACCTGGGCTCCCTGGCCTGCAGTGCTCTGTGTGGGCTGAGTCTTGGCTATCTACCCCTCTGACCTCATCTCCTTTCCTGGATCCTCTCACCGTGCTTCGGTGACACAGAGGTGCCCTCTGTGTGCCCAGCTCGTTCCTGCCTCAGGGCCTTTGCACGTGCTCGCCCCTTGTCCTGGGAAGTTCTGCCCCACGTCTTTCCTTCTGGCACCTTCACCCTGGAGGCCTTCCCCATGAAATCTTTGCCAATCACAACAACACCTTTCCTCCCAAGAAATAAACACTGTATCAACTTATGTGATAGTCATTTTCTTCATTTTACTCACACTCTTACCATTTATACATGCATTCCAAAACACTGGAGTTTAGTTTTGACTATTTTTAAACATAATACGAGTAGGATGTGTTTTAGATGTGTTTCTTATAGATAACATATGGTGGGGTTTTTTTCTTATTTGGTCTGAAAATATTTGTTCTCTTTTTTTCCACCAGAACTTAGTCCATAGATATTTAATATCTTTTTTTTTTTTTTTTTTTTTTTTTTTGAGACAGGGTCTCATCCTATTGCCCAGGGTAGAATGCAGAATCATGATACCTCACTGCAACCTCAAACACCAGGGCTCAAGCGATGCTCCTGCCTCAGCCTCTGGAGTAGCTGGGACTATAGGTGTGCTCCACCATGCCTGGCTAATTTTTGTACTTTTTGTAGAGACAGGGTCTCGGTATGTTGCTCAGGCTGGTCTTGAACTCCTGGCCTCAAGCGATCCTCCCTCGTTGGCCTCCCATAGTGCTGGGATTACTAGTGTGAGCCACCGCACCCAGCTGGTATCATCAGTTTTAAATGCTTTTAAATCTCCCATCTTATTTTGTGCCACTTTGTCTGTTTTATGTTTCTTTTTCTCCTTTTTCTTGACTTGATTCCATTTTCCCTCTTAGTTTTGAAATTATAGACCCCATTTTTAATTATTTTAATGGTTACCCTAGAAATTACAGAGGGTATACCTGTTATCAAAATCCGGTATTGGTCCATTTTTTTACCCTCCTCCCAGAAAATCTGAGGTGTTTAGAGTATTTCATGTTCATGTACCCTCTTCTGACTTATGTTATTTTTGTCATGCCTCTTATTATGTTTTTAAAGACATTATTAAACTTAAAAAACATCATAGAGACAATGTTCTTTTAGACTTGCATACACATTTACCATTTTCTTGTTTTTCATTCCTTTTTGTACCTAGAACCTCCTGTTCGGAATCTTCATTTTTGTCTGAAGATCCTTGAGGCTTGCTGCAGATGAAATCTCTTGGTTTTTGTTGTCAGAAAATGAATTTATTTCTCCCTCTTTCTTTAACGTTTTTTTCTTTGAGTGTAGAATACTGGATTCGCAGTTATTTGCTTTCAGCACATTGGTGAGATCATCCCACTGTCTTCTTACTTACATGGTTGCTATAGAGAAGCTGATGGCCAGTTTGTCATTCCTTTGAAGATAACGCCCTTTTCCCCCTGCATGCTTCAAGATTTTTTCCTTAGCCTTTGTCTTTCTGCGTTTCCAGAATGTTATGCCTAAATGCAATATATTTTTTTAAAAAAATTAATTGTCTCAAGATTGTGTGGGCTTCTTAAACCTGTAGATTTCTATCTTTATCAGTTCTGGAAAATTCTCAGCCATTATCTTTTCAAATATTGCCTCTTCCTTAACCTCTCTATTTTCTTCTTCTGTAAATACAATTAAATGTATTTTAGACCATCTCACTCCCCTCATGCGTGTGAACTTCTCTTCCATGTTGTCCATTTTTGTTTTTGTTTTGTTTCTTTGGCTGTATATGAGACATCATCTGACCTATCTTTCAGATCATAAACTCTCTTTTAGTTGTTTTTAATGTATTTCTTTCTCCTTCTAGTTTTTGATTTGGTTACTATATTTTCTACTAATAGAAGTTCTATTTGGTCTTCTAAAAACCTGCTTGATCAGTTTTTATAGTTTCCTGTTCTCTGTAGATATTTTTTACCTGGTCTTTTATTTCTTTACATAGAGTAAGCATAGTTGTTTTATTATCCGTATTTGATAGTTTTGATATTTGTGAGTCTGTGTCTGATTCTGATTCACGGTATCTGTTTTTCCTTGTTTGCTTAATTTTGTGCTACTCTTTCTTCTTAAAAATATTGGGGTGGGGGGATTTTTAAGGCCTAGGAAGAAGATGCTTTGCTCAGAGAGGTTATGCCTGTGTTCCTCTCAGGCATTGCTAGATACTACCAGCCTAGGGTCACCTTGGAGCAAGTCTGTGGTTTCCCATGATTCCCAAGCACTTAGGCCAACTGTCTAGGACTGTAACCACTTAGGTGAAACCCAGGTTTACTTGTGGTGGCAGATGCCCTTGGGGCAAAAGGAATTGTGGAATTTTACTTAGGTCTCTGGGTTCCTGGTTTCCCTGAAATTTTTATCCTGAGAGCTTCTTACTATCTTGTCACCTCTGCTACTTTTAAGGATTTTTTTTTTAATTGAGTTTAGTTGTTTTTAATAGATAGCAAGGGGTTGGTCTGAATAGACTTGCCTGCTATGTCTGGAAAAGGAAGTATTAATAAGACCTTAAAATCTAATAAGTGTCATCTAGTACTGAAAAACAGTGATGTGTGTGCTCTATGTCCACATAAAGTTTCAAATGTGGTAGATGAAGGATTTTGAAAGCTGGAATTTTCATGTACTTTTATTTTATATGATACATCATTTTAATATCGATGTGAAGTTACACAAGGTCAGTTTGGCCTTGTGTCCAATGTGACTTCTCAACTTTAACTGCAGCAATTTTCTAAAACTGCATACAACAGCTTTAGTGCCTAGATTGATGGTGAGCCAGTGAAATAGCCAGCGAAATGGCCATGTTTGCCAAGCGCCCACAGTACAATTATGTTATGGAGGGACGTGGCCTTTCAAAGACATGAGAGATACAGATCAGCCTACATTGTTGTCTGGTATATATTAGGTAATAACTGACAAAGAGATTATTGCCTAGTATTTCCAGAAAACAATATAGGCAAGGCTTGTTCTTACAAAATAATACACAGACGAATGTAAATTTAATCAGATTTAGCTGGTTTAGAGAAACGCTGCTTATATGCAGCACAGATTGATCAATTTGGTGTGTTAAACAGAAAATCTCTCTCAGAGATGGAAATCTTGAGTAAAGTTTTGAACCTTAGACATACATGTCAGTGACAGTGTAGTATATGAATGGGCGAGACTTGGAGGGAGTTGGGACAGGTACAAACAGGTAGTGTGTGGGGACTGGCAAGCATGGGCTTTTGTTGAAGATAGAAACTCTCCTGGGAAAGAGATTGGGAAATGAGTCAGCTAAGAAGGTGTGAGAGAAGAAAACACCACAGTTGTGGCATTCAAGAAACAGCCCCATCCGATTTGGATGGGGCAAAGCCCAACTGCAGTTAGTGTTTTAGCCAACCGCAGACTCTGTTGAGCTTTTCTTCTGTCTTTCCCACTTACTTTCTCTTTTGACTTTGAGAAGAGGGTTGCAGTTTAACCAGATACAATGAGCTGAGGCCTCTTGGGTGGCCTCGCTGGGTGTTAGGCCAAACCGGTCATTAGGCCTTCGGAGAACAGTTAAAAAATGCCAACACTTGATATCATCAGGGTTGTTTGAACTATGGTAAGAAGATAATGAGCACGAAGCAGGACCTTTGGAGGGCTGTGTTGTCTAGAATTTGTAGTTACTTGAAAGGCTACGAGGTCAATTTATTCATGTGATTTTATTTGCCTTCCCACTCTGATGTATCATTATTTGTCACCCATGGGTATGAAATTCATTCTGTCATTTGATAAAATGAATGCTGACTCTGTGCTGTGTACTTTCCTAGGCCTGTAAATATTCTCTGTTGTGAATTATTTTAATGGTCTTTGCCATAATGATACCATATAATATTTATTGAATACTTATTATGTACCAGGATACTCCCTAAGTCATCTTATTTAATCCCCATGACATTCTCATTGATGGTTTTTCCTTAATCTGGAAAGGTTAACCAGTTTGCTCATGATACATAATGAGAGGACTGTTGTGACTGACCCCAATGTCTATGCTTCTTTCTCTGCGTAACCACTGAGCTCGTGACTTTGAAAATAAATTTTAATGGCTTTGAATTCCTAAGTAGTTTCCTAAGTAATCAAAGCTGCCTTGAAGGTTCACTTTCTCTAAAGATGTGGGCATTGCTCATTCCTCTTTTATGGCTGAGTCACAGACATAATGGATACTACTAATGAGCTGCATTGAGACTCTATCTTTAAAACAAAAATGTATTTTAGATTTCTCAGTCCCCATGTTTTTGGTGTTTGCGTGATACCTATCTATGGAAAATAACAGTTGGTTTTTCAGTGGTATCTATCCACACAGATAAACTTCACAGTGGAGTCTGTATGCACAGTATGCGTGAGAGAGAAAGACAGACAGACAGACACAATGATATTGTTACTGACATATCCATAACCAAATTGTAGGCACACTAGGCACACAACTTCTGTGGGTCTCACTGAAACTAAATTTGGCCACATTTCCTAATATCTTTTTACATGATTTCCCTATTTCACTGTGGACCTTTCCTGTAACATCAATTTATCCCAACAACTGTCAAAATAGATAATGGTATGATACTAATTGCTTGGGGTTTGCTAACACTTTTTGAATTAGAATCTGTTCACATACTTCAAGGCATTCTTTCATTGAAATTGAGAGGTGATAATTGGCAATTTGATTTGGAGAATTTGGGGCTAAGTCTTTCCTTTCTTCTTCCCTAGCCATTGACACACAAAACCAGCTGCAGTAAGTTATTTTTGTTTGTTTGATTTTTGTTTTATGATGTATAATAAAGTGGTTAAGAACAAGGCTTGAATCATTTTCCTGTAAGATGGCTGGAGGAAGTAGAAAGTATGTAAGTAAATATTATCTTTAGATTTATGGCCACTTTCATTGTCAATTTTGAAACTCTCTCAGTAGAAGAGACTGGCAGAAAGTATTACCAGGATTTCACCTCCTGTGTTAAGAATTTAACAAAAATAAATGCCAAATCCATCTCTGCTGTGCTACAAGAGTCTATTGAGTCTTCCAGTTGCAATGGTAATGAGCATGCAAGTGGTTTGTGTTCCTTGACCAATGTCAGCAGATGCACGACTCACTGATTCTCTGGGGCGCAGCCATTAATAACAGTGGAGATACACACTCACAGGATGCTGAGTAAGCAGCTCCTGCTTGGGTCCAGGTGGTGAGATTAAGAACAGATTCTTGGTCACTCTCCTTATTACGGTGTTATTTTATTTATTCACTCATTCATTCACTCATTCATCTAATAATATTCATTCAGCACCTATCACACGCTGGGCAGTTGGTGCAGGACATAGTAATTTGACCAGACACAGTGCCGGCTCCCATGGATCTCTCGTTCTACATTCTTCTCCTATCCCTGTCTCTCTCCTGAAAGGTACGGCCTCATGGTTAAGCACTCAGGCTATGAAGACCTGGACTAAAGTCTGCTGCTTCCTAGATGCATGACTTTGGCCAAGCCAAGTTTGCCTCAGTAAGATTCCCTTTCTCCATCTGTAACAGGTGGAAGGCAGATCTTGCAGGGAAAGGGCTTTTCACAGTGCCTGTGGTGTGGCAAATGCCCCACAGATGTCACCTATCACCACTGAAGTTTTGGTAATTGTTATGGTTATATTCTGACCCAGGGTTTGAGGAAAAAGGAAAAGTGTTTGAAATAAATTGGAAGAATATGGATCTTGGATGTGCCAGAGGGAAGAACCAGAGGCTCCTAAAGATAGATGTCAGCCTCACTAGGAAAATGGGGAAAAGGGCTGAGTTTTTGCAAATCTTGGGCTGTGTGCCTATCTGTTTAATATCTTTCTACTTCCAGGTGTGATTTTAACTTGATTTCTTTAAGTTCAAATGTTGGACAGCTAGGGAGGGAGAGAAACAGAGAGATTTACTCTGAATTTTTCACCATATTAAGTGTAGCTGTGCCGGGGCCAGGGAACCCAAAAGGGGGAAACAGATGGTTCTTTGTAGAAAGTAGCCGTTATTGGGTAATCCTCTCAAATAGTAAGCCTGCAGGAAAAGTTGTAGAAAGGCATTTAGATCCTTCAATATAAATTATCTTCAGTGGTATACTTGCTAGTTGCAGGTTAAGATACTAAAAAAAAGAAAGGAAAAAGGAAGCTTACCATGTACACTGCTATCTTTTAGGTTTTCAGAGATAGACACTTTGAATTAAAGAAAATCAGGACTAAAACATTTCTTTCCTTTGCTTATTATAAAACATTCTGCATGTTAAAAGCTTGAGAGACTTGCAAATGATATTTTGTTTGCCCAAGTATATATTGTTTTTCCCCCTTTACTTATGTACCCTGAGGGAAGTTTCAGAAGATTATCTGATCTTCAAAAATAGCAAAGACCGTGTTCATTGGAATAACCCAACCATGGACACAGACAAAATGATTATTCGGGGGTCTGTTCTATTTTTTAATTTTATTGTCCGTAGTTTCACATGTTACCATTGGTCTTAAAAGTTCTGAAATTTAGGTTTGAATTCTGGCTATACTCATAATTAGTACATATCCCTGAAGAAATCACTTAATTTTTTGAGCATACTTCCTGACTTGAAGAATGGGAATAATGTTACATATCTTAGAAGGCAGTTGTGAGCTTTAAATAATATAATGTGTTAAATTTCTTGGCACATTCTTTGGTATACTTGGGGTCCTTAATACATTTATGTTCAATCTGCATCAATATAGCTTTCAATTCTGGTTTCTCCATACTCAGTGCATACTATATTAATACTTCAAGATTCCCCTCTCTGTGGATTTCATAAAATTGTATTAAAGATGACCAAGGGACCTGAGGAGATCATGTCCTGTGGCAGCTACTGCGTAGGGCAGCATACTGAGTGGCATGACATGATTGCGGAGGTGGCGGAGATGCACCAATTCAGGACATACAGATGGAGCTGAAAATAAGAGCAGGACAGCACTGTTTCTTGCCAAGGGCCTTTTCGTAAGGAGGGTTTTCTTGGCCTCTGCCTTGGTGCGAAGTGATGATTGTGTTAAATGCTTTTCTTCTCTGTTTCCTTTGGCCAGAGGTAGTTGCTAAGGGTCAGCTCCTGGCTGTGAAAAACCCTCTTTTCCTTTGCGGAAGGAGGAGTTTGAGAAAAGAAGCTTCAGTGAAGGCGTATGTATGATAGACAGATTTATAGTTAGTGTGGTTTATATATAATTGTTTAAAGAACTTGAGGGTTTTTTATTTTAGCCCATGTTTCTTAAAATCACATTTTAAAAAGTAGAACATAATAATGATATAGTATCACATTATTATCATTGCTAAAATTTATTAAGCACTTAGTTTGGGCCAGGTACTGCTCTAAGGGCTTTATTTTTATTTTATTATTTTTAATTATGGTAAAATACACATAACAAAACTTACCATCTTAATCATCTTTAAGTGTACAATTCAGAGGCTTTTAAGTATATTCAGAACTCTTTTTTATCTTGCAGAACTGAAATTCTATACCCATTAAGCAGTAACTCTCCCCTTCCCCCTATACAACTACAATTCCTTTTGTCTCTGTGAATTTGACTTCTGTAGGTAACCTTATATAAGTGGAATCATGTAGTATTTGTCTTTTTGTAACTGGCTTACTTCACTTAGTACAATGTCCTCAAGGTTCATTGATTCATGCTATGGCATGTGTCAGAATTTCCTTTATTTTTAAAAGGCTAATAATATTCCATTGTCTGTATACACCGCGTTTTGTTTAGCCATTTATTTGTTGATGGATGCGTGTTGCTTTTACCTCTTGGCTATTGTGCATAATGCTCCTATGAACACGGATGTACAAATAGAAACCTGCTTTCCATTCTTTTGGGTACATACCCAGAAGTAGAATTGCTGGATCATATGGTAATTCTGTTTAACTTTTTGAGGAATCACCATATTGTTTTCCATAGAAGCTGTATCGTTTTACATTCTCACCAACAGTGAACAAGTGTTCCGGTTTATCCATAACCTTGCCAATACTTACTTTTCCTTCCTTCCTTCCTTCTTTCCAACTTCCCACCCACCCTCCCACCCATCCATCCACCCATCCATTCATCATAGACATCCTAATAGGTGTAAAGTTAGGGCTTTATTTTAAATGTACTAACTTATTTAATCTGTTACTATACTAGAGGGAGGTCATATTATCTCCATTTGAAAGAAGAGGAAACTGAGGTATTGGCTGATAGAAGTGGAGCTGGGATTTGAGCCCAGACAGTGTGGTTCTGGGGCCTGAGCTCCTATTACCCTGCTATCACTGCCTCTCTCATTATATAATCCTTGCAGCAAATTAAAACAATAAAGAAATCTTTGTGATACCAAGTGAGCTTTCTCCCCAGTGCCAATATGGGCATGCTTTCAAATTCATCTCTGGAAATTTTGGTGTGTTTTCTCCCTAAAGTGGGTTGGGTGTATTTCTATGTTTTTACATATATGAATATAATTTTAAAGGGTTCATGTTTTACATTTTGTTCTAATACTTCTTCTAGCCCACTTAATTTATTAAAGATATCTTTCTAGTCCAGTACATATAGATGTACCTCATCTGACTAATGACTGCATTTGGCAGAAATTTAATTTGTTAATCATTGCTTTATTTGTATAATATAACCATTAGAAAGAGAGCCTCAAGGAACATGCCTGTGTGCATATTTTATGGGGGTATTTTTTGCCAAACAAGTTCCTAAAAATGGAATGCGGGTTGAAGAGTGTACACGTTTTGTGTTTGATCCTAGAATTAAAAGCAGACCATGAGTTGATTGAAGACCTAGCCAGATGAAACTCCTTGTCTGCCTCAAATTTGCTAAACAAGTGCAGTCCCTGGGAGAAGACTCCAGAACTGATCTGATGACTACAACCCACCCCCAAAGAGATTTCAGCTGGGCATGGCCAGCTTCGGCTAACAACCCAACAAATCAGCTAAATGTTTGACCCACTGCATTTGCCCCAGTTACAGAGAGTGTTCTTGCTGTGAAATTTTTTTCACCTGGGCAACTAGAAGAGGCCATGGTCATCGCTCAAAGAAATAGAAGAATGAGCCTGTCCTTTTGCTTGAACGATATGCTTTAATTTGATCTTTCAGCTTTTTTTAACTTAGGTTCAGTAACTAATTTAAATAGATTATCATATAAATAATGTTACCAGAGAAAAATTACTCAATACAAAATGGGATTTGAATTAAACTACCAGATTTATAATATATACACATGTAGGTGTATGTATTATATATTTATGCATTTACATACCCTGTGTGTATAATTGCAGTGTCTATTATGGAAATAATACTCCTATTAATGCAATCCACTTGGAGGTGAAATTTTAAAGTAAAATTGATTGTTTTTTACCCCATTATGTAAGAATATGTATAAAATTACAGATTTTGGAAAATAAAGGGGAGAATAGTATAATTAGTTAAAGCATTTTTCAAGTTATAATTTTATGTTTTTAAGTATAGTTGCGGGATCATATTGCTATATAATTTTGTTGCCTACTGTTTTAAAACACTGTACTTGAAAGTGTACGATTAGTGGTGGATGTTGGGTTAAGCATCCTACATTGATCCACTTGTTTAATCTTTATAATGACTTCTGGAGGCTTTAGGGGAGAATCTGTTCCTTTGCCTTTTCCAGCTTTCAGGGGCTGCCTACATTCCTTGGCTTGTTGCCCCTTACTCTACCTGGAAAGCCAGCAGCATAGCATCCTTCAGTCTCTCTGACTCTGACACTCCTACCTCTGTGTTCCTATCCCCTTCTCTGACTCTGACTCTGTTACCACCCTCTTTTACCTTGGAAGGACTCTTGTGGTTTCATTGGGTCCACCCATAACATCAGGATAATCTCCCATCTCAGAACCCTTAATTTAATCACATCGGTGAAGCCGCTTTTGCCATGTAAGCTAATATACTTACAGGTTCTAGAGGTTAGGATGTGGACATGTTGGGGCCATTATTCTGCCTGCTGCATCGCTGTCCTGCAGCTTCATTGTCATGAATACCTTATGAGAATGAAAATACCCAATCTGTAGGTACTCCCATTTGGAACCCCCAGCTTTCTGAATCAATCTCATAAGTGGCAAAGCGACTTACACAGGGGGATGAGGGAGGCATTGTGTGTACCTGCACTTGTCAGCTTGCATCTTCCCAACTTTTGAATTTTTATGTTGTGGTGATGGTGCTTATCAGTGGAATTGAACTGATGATTTGTAGGCATCTGTGTGTACATGTGGTATGTGCATGGGTGTAATTCTCCCGGCAGTTTTACTTCCGTTGAAATTTCCAGGATCTGTGCTGGGTTCTTTACTTATATTATCTAACTGAATCTTCACAGAAACCCACTGAAATAGTGGGTTTTTGGAGACAGGTATTTCCATTTAACAAATGAAGCTGAGGAATTGAGAAGTCAAAAGAATTGTCTGTGATAACACAGCCTGGGTGTGAACACAGATCTTTTGAATTTAAACTTCTTTTCACTTGGCTACAGTATAATGATTTGAAGCTTAAAAGTGATATAAGGAAAAAAGTATAAGAAGCAAAACAAACAACAGAAAAGATAATATAATTTTATATCTTTTACATATTTATACCAATAAGCAATGCATGAAAGTACTATTTTTTCCTATACCATTGTCAACATTATGTATTTTATTTTATTCTTTTAGAGACAGGGTTTTGCTCCATTGCCCAGGCTTGGGGTGTAGTGGCACAATCCATAGCTCACTGCAATCTCAAGCTCCTGGGCTCAAGCAGTCCTCCTGCCTCACCCTCCCCAGAGGCTAGGACTACTGGTGCTGTGCTGTAAGGGAAATTCATTTGTATAGGCAATAGGTTTCTTAGGCCAAACTAAAATGATTGCCAGTGTGTCTTACGCCGGCCTTCCGGCGAGGTGTGAATCAACACAGTTATGTAACCAAGGTGTTATCTCCTGTGTGAACCCATGTGATCATGCTTTCCCATGGCATGTTGCCACTGTTGTTCTGAGCCATATATAAGCGCTCGCCATGTTCCCATGGCTGTTTCATCCCCCCGACAATAAAAAACATGTCTCATCTGCCCATTGGTGCCGTTGGTCTGTTCTTTCAACTCCCAGAAGCCTGCTCCCGTGCACTCGCTCCGGTGCATACAGCCCACTCCCGACATGTGCACCACCACACATGGCTGATTTTTAAATTATTTTTTGCAGAGATGTTGCCGTGTTGCCTAAGCTGGATGCAAGCGATCCTCTTGCCTTGTCCTCCCAAAGTGCTGGGATTATAGTCCTGAGCCACTGACCTGGCCAATACTGTATATTTTAAAAGTTAAAATAAAACTTCTCAATATGATGTGTAGAAAACACTATTTTAATTATCGTTTGCTGAATTAAGTGATTTTCTTCCCTGAGTTATCTATGTCCTTGGTCTTTTTTTTTTTTTTTTTTTTTTCCTATTGGGATAGTCTTTTTCTTTGCATATATAGAAGATATTAGCTCATTCTTTGTCGCTTATAAGCCTTTGAGCTGTAAAGAGTTTGTTACCATCAGGCCAGAAGATTCTGGAGATTTTTTTCTTTTTCTTAATATTATAAAACTTGATAGAACATCTTAACTTTTTCAGCGGTTCTCCTGCCCTTTTAGAATCTGATCAAACATTTTTCTTAGAATAATTTGCATTTATACATACCTCCTGAATTTGCATAAAATTTCTAGTGTTCCACGGGAACCCTAAACTAAATCTCTTTTGTCTTCATACAGTAAGTAATGCCTATTGCCATGCAAACTTGAGCCAGCTCTATCCATGACCAGAAACCCCTTTTACTCTGTTTTGTGTGCCCACAAGCACCAAGAATAGTTTTGTCACATTGCTTTTGGTTGCACTTTCAACTTTTACCAGCTATCTGATATTTTTGTTTTACTTAAAAACTTTCAAAATCATTTTAGATCCTGTACCTTTGGGCTTATATTAATGTTCAGGATTATTTTATTTTATATACAGACTAACATCCTGAATATTTTCCCATTAATAAAGCATAAGTATACTTTGTGAAAGTACCATTATTATACTAAAAGCGTTATTGCTAAGGCAATGTTCATAAAACTTCGCAAATCCCTTATTGTTAGTATCTTATGTAAATCACTTAGTGTTTCCTTGCTTCACTTAGTGACTCATTCATCAAATAAGAATATTTATTGTGTAGCAAGAGAAGATGAAGAATGGTTAACATTCATTAATTCAAAAAAAAAAAAATTACTGCATACCTGTTCTGTACCAGGCACTGTCTAGTCTCCGGGGATGCCACAGTGGACAGGCACATGTCCACATGTCCTTCTGGTGGATCTCACATTCTCAGGTCTCACTCTGAGTAAAAGAGACAAGAACACGAATCCAGGGACCAGTACTCAGCACCTCTGTGACCCCAGATGGGGCATTTCACACATCTGATCCTCAGTTTTTCTTGTTCATCAAATGAAGAAAACAATACAAACTCACAAGTAAATTACTCATAGGTATGTCATGCAATGTGGAATATGGCCCACAGTAAGCTTTCCGTAGTCTTTGGTTATTTCTATCATTTTGTGAGAAGCCCTTTGCCATATCCTGGTAATATAGGGAACTAATGGCACTAATGTTTTTATGTGGACAGTTGAGATACGATAATCACACATATCCCTTTTCCTTATGTTCTGTTTTTTTTTTTTATTGTAATCCTTCCCTATCCACCTGTCTGTCCATTCCCGCAGTCCTTACCACTGTCTAGAATCTAGTTCCACATGCCCCCTCCTCTCCATCTTCTAGGTACCCTTTCTTGCACATCCCTGCTTGTTTCTGTTTCCCCTTCTTAACTCAGCTGTTTTCCTCTCCTCTCCCTGTGTAAGTCCTACCTACCTTTCAAAGCCCGACCCAAGTGTTGTTATTACCATGAGCCCTTTTGACTATTCTTTCTCACACAAATCTCTCCAGAGGTTCCTCCCTGAACCCCTGTGGTACTAATAATTAGCACTACCCATTTTAGCCATTGGTCACTATTTAGCATTATTCTCTATTTGTTTCACATATCTTTCTTTTTTTTTCTTTTTCTTTTTTTTTTTTCTGGATAGATTCTTGCTCTGTTGCCCAGGCTAGAGGGCCATGGTGTCAGCCTAGCTCACAGCAACCTCAAACTCCTGGACTCAAGCAATCCTCCTGCCTCAGCCTATGGAGTAGCTGAGACTACAGGCACACCTCACCATGCCCAGCAAATTTTTTCTATTTTTAGTAGAGACAGGGTCTCGCTCTTGCTCAGGCTGGTCTCAAACTCCTGAGCTCAAGTGTTCCTCCTGCCTCTGCCTTCCAGAGTGCTAGGACTATAGGTGTGAGCCACCGTGCCTGGCCTATTTCATGTATCTTAAGTGTTTGTTTTCTCCCCAGCTAGACTGCTTATGTCTGCAGACTATGCTCAATGCATATATGGTGGTTTGCTGATTGACTCAAGGTGGGGGGTCTACGGAATACATTTCCTTCCTTTGAGGATAAGAGAGGTGCCTAGTGCTGTTTCTGGGTTGTGAGGATGCACAGGTAGCAGCTTGCAGCTGACCCTCAAGTTCAGCGAGGCCTCATTAATGAAAGTGACCACTGCCCTCTACTGTAGTTTAACCTGCTATCTTGCAGAGACAGAAGCACCCTAACTGTCAAACCATTTCACGATTGCTTTTTTAAAAAGTTTGCAGGACTGAGATTTTAAAGCTCTTACCAGGGAAAGCATGACACAAGAGGTCAAAGAGTAAATGTATTTACATGCAGTGCTTCAGAATAATTCCACTCCCAACCACTGACTGTCAGATGGTGAGATGTTTAGGAGAATATTTTCAATCTGAAGAGAGGAATTATTGTTTAGTCTGAGATTTTAGCCTGCACTTTCCTTTCATGTGGTTTCTGCTTGAGAGTTCTTAGACCAAAGTTAGATCAAATGTTGAGACGCTTTGGGGAGTGCAAAAATCAATGAATGAAAGAAAAAGGTATAAGTGCCATAATTGCATTCATTCATTTTTCTCTTTACTCCTTTTCTTTATCCTGTATCTCCTTACATGGGTACAATACCAATGTTAATTGACTGAGTGACAGCAGAAAAATGTAAACTTAAATTTAATGGAAGGCTGATGGTACTTCTTATGAAGGCCTCTCTCATTTAACATTATCATCATACATTCAGATACATTGCAGCAAATGAATTTTAATGGGTCGAATTGATATCATTTTCACCTTTCCTTTATAGAGACATCAAATAACATTTCCTAATGTTTGACTCATATGAATATTGCCTTATAATTGGCAAAACAATTATGCTGCTGTTTACATAGTTATGTAAGATTCCTGGAGGAGATTAAAGAGAAGAATTTTATGTTTTTTCTTTTTGGCAGACTTTATTGTTTAATGTAAGTAGACTTAAGTGGGCTTCATATTTTCTTCCAGATGTAAAAGAAAGATGCACAAATTAACAAGACTTTTAAAATCATCATCATTAAAGCTGCCAAAACTCAATATTTGTTGACAAGTCTATTAACTGTGCATCTGGTTAATAGACTTGGATCCTAGTCATGAGCCACAAGGAGAAGAAATTCAGTATGTTGTGAAATGAGTGCCTCTGCTTTTTATCTCATTGAAGGCACTTAGTTCATTGCTGATCATAGGATCACGTGAAATGGGACCTTAATAGGGTGAAGGCTAGATTATGGGGGGGCAGTTTGTATTCTTGGGGCAGTTTTTACCTGACTACCCTGTCTCCTTCCAGAAGTTGTTCAGGGAAATATAGATGGATGACCTTGGTAGAACATACCATGAGCGGGAAAATGTGAGATTAAAAGAAAAATGCATATTTAGTACAGTGGCTTTTTTTCTTGCCTTCATCCATTGAATTATTGTTTCAGGCCTCCATTCCTCTGTTAGTGCACAAAATTTGGAGTTAAGAGCAAATGCTCTGGGATTTAGTGCAGCTGTTTTTGGTTTGTTCTAATAGGAAATTTGAGTGTGAGAATGCTCTCATTATATCAAAAGTGCTAAGGTAAATACTCTCTGCCTGGTCTCTTTAAAATACAAAGCTCTGTTCATGGTGTCTTTGCTATTTCTTGAACTTTAGTAGCTGAGCATTGAAATCAATATTCTGACTAATCTGTAACTCATTTTCACACTAGTGTGAGCTTAGCTTGTACTTTTTTCAATTGCCAAATACCATGGTGGGTGAAGGTAGGGTGCTCTCAGATACAAGGCAGGTCCCCAGTTTCCCAATGATAAAAAATATTCTGAGGCCACCTTGAATATATAAATTTTTGGAAATGAAATAATTAACATGTGTGTTAATAACATTCATTAATATGTTTGTTTAGAAATGTTTTTCCTATTCACTTATGTGATAATTTATTCAAAGCCTACATTTGCATCTTTGACATCATGTCTTTGACATCATTGGAGAACACACTTCAAAGTCATGTAGGATAATATATCAGGGTTTGTTCTCTTCACTCCTATATAAATGCATGGACTTTAATGCATTTGGCATCCATGTAAGAAGTTATGTCTATAAATTTTATCCCAGGCCCTAGCTCTCTTTGCCTATCTTTCGGACTTTTTTTTGTCCTCTATCTATAGGTATATATCTCCAAGAGGTAACTATTTTCTGTCCTGTCTTTAAGAGGGAGCTTTAAAAGGTTTGTTTATAATGACATCTAACAATAATTATGAAGTCATGACCCTAGAGTTAATGACTGTTTTTATTAAATTTCTTTGCTTCCTTAAAATAGCTGATTCCATCAGCTGACTTTTCTAAGCATTCCAAACTAGCATTGATGAAGTTGTTTCAGATTTGAGTTCCTTCATTCAAAGAATACTTCTTTGTTCAAAATGAAATGCTTGAGAGAATATTCTGTAAATAAGAGACCATGTAAGGACTTGAATATATGGCAACCTTTCTTTTTGGAGGAAGAGAAAAAAAATCTTCAGTTTGTATGTGGCATAGTAATTAACCCAAGGATTTTCTTTCTTTTTTTCCCGCTCATATCTACAGGCAAAATTGTTTGTTTTCTTGGTAGACATTCCTATATATTTTTTGAAAGTAAAAAAAGAAAAAATAGTGGCAAGGGTCAAAAAATCATGGTTTACTAGAAGATAGGGAATTTAAATAGGCTGATGATTATCACATGGTACTTGTAAACCCTTACCAGTATAATGCCATTGTAGAAAATAAACCACAGGATTAATGGAAAAATATGTCTCAATTCCCCAAACAGTACAGAAAGAAAAACTAATGACTGCTTACAAGATTTTCATTAATTTTTACTTCTCCAATATAGAGCTATCTCTTGATCTTTTGTATCTTAATTTCCATTCAAAGTGGTGTCAGGTATTGCAGTGATATAACATAGAACAATTAATATAAAATCTGAACATTTTCTTTGTAGAATTTGGTGAGTTTGGAAAGAACAGTTATAGGAGAAGAATCTTACTGGAACATGGTCACAACTGATTCACCTCTCTTAAGACCCTTTCCAGCCTCTCTAGCAAGAGAAACACAGGTCAGAAGAGGCCAAGGAGAGTCAGTGGGCAAGTTGTCATGAACAGCACTTGACCTTTGTAGAGCTCCGTAATTTTCAAGGAATTTTGTGAGCATTATTTAATTCCATCTTCACAACAACTCTGAGATGTAGATTAGAGAATTAGAGGGATTGCCTCCTCTTCCTCACCCTTCTCCTTTTTTCCTCCTCTGTTTTCTTTTCAACACTTAAGGAAACTGAGGCTCTGAGAGGTTTAGCACATGGACTCAGCTTACCTTGTAGAAGATGGGAAAACAGGAGCCAGGCTGCTTCTCTGGGTAGAGGAAAAATACTAGTACAGTTGTGCTGGGTGTTTCCCCACCCCCGTCCTCTCAAATCCTATTTCTCACTCCAGTTCTTTCTAGGGACATGTGAAACATAGTTATGAATGTAGTTTAGAGGTGATTATCCTAGAAATGCTTCCCATGAGTTGTTTCTTTTTGAAGAAGGGCAGTAAGTTCTTATCCTTTCTGTATTTTCCTCTCGGCATTCTTACTCATGCCAAAAATGGGAATGCAGGTACCTTTAAGAACAAAGAAAATATCAGTATATTTTAAAATGAATAAATCCAACTGTGGGCTTCCAGGGTTTAAAACCTCATCCTGAAAGACTTCTGAATTTACATAGGTTAGTAAATACCACTCCCGCCCCCCAATTATTTTAGAGCAAAAAACATTTTTTTCGAGATAATTTCAGGGAAGAGATAATTTGCTGACATTCATTTGAGATCGGTGTAACATTGTTTGAGAACTTTATATAGGTTCTATATATGCTTGAGGTTTTATATAGATGTGTGTGTATGTGAACAGTTTGAGGACCATTTGAACCCTTCTAGATCATAAAGTACTTAACATTGTAAAAGAACATTGTCTTCAGCTTCACATGTAGAACCTGTCTGATAGTCTTGGGTAAATTTAATTAAATACCACAAATATTTATTGAATTCTGAATATAAGCAGGGAGTGGAGCTGGTGATACAGAGATGAACTCTTCACCTTCAAAGAGATTAACATGCTGGTAGTAGGCATAAGACAAGAACAAAAATGACTCAGGTGCAAAAGAGAATGAATAAATGCAAAAAGAAATATAAACTCTAAGTCCTTCAAGGGTTACAAAAGAGGGAGTGTGTATGTCAGGCTGAGAAAATCAGAATGAGCTCCACAGTTTGGGATGGCCCCTGGAGTAAGCACAATATTTTGATGGCAATATGTGGAGGAAAGGTATCCCAGTGAAAGAAACAGCAGGAACAAAGGCATGGAAGCAGGAAAATACAGGCTGTATTTGAGAAACAAGGACTGCGTTCAGAATGGCAGGAAGAAAATGGAGTAGGTGGTTGTGGACATCACACTTTCCAAAGAGTAATGAATGTATTTGTGACCATTAGGTGAATTTTGACTTTCTGGGGCATTAGGAAGAAAACTCCTTGCCCTCAAAGGAGTTTTGAAGAAAGGAAAGAAGGAAGCTAGCTGGTATGTTTCTTCCACTATGTCAAACTTGTTTGGACAAAGAGATGTCTTTATTGTGTCTTGACCTCTCTCCTTTTATCAGAACCTTCTTGCTATCAAGGGCCCAGTATGCAGGAGGGACACAGTCCCCTCCTCTACACAGCTTTTGCTCTCTTTCCCAGCATCCCACCCTCTACTGTCCTTCAGAGATACATTTCCAGCCTCCTTACAAATTAATCTAGCAAGACCTTTAATGCTTGATAATGCTTTCATGTGTGATTTGACCCGGGGATATTTGCATTTTATAGCCAATAATTCCTTATCCAAGGTTTTTTTGTTTCTAGTAGTGTAATTTTCAGATACTGGCAACATTCTGTTGGGGAGACCAGACCAGAACGGCTTTGAAGTCAAATTGACCTGGGATAAAATCGTATAAACCTGGGAGTGGTTTGGCTGGAGATACAGTCATGGTGATACGGTGATGCTTTCCTCCTTGGGTTGTTACAGTGTTTGTAACTTGCCTCTGGCTTTAATCCATCCTAGTTTCTTTTCCCCCTGCTCCTTTCCCTTCTCTCCATAAACATTATGGATGACAGTGGAATCTGCTCAGCTGTGGGTAAACTTATCCAACCTCTCATTCTGCAGTTAGGAAGCTACCATACTTCTCTTAAAGCAAGAGGAAAGTCCCTCAAAGTCTGTATTGTTGCCTCGGGCCCTTTTGATATATCCCCTCCACCTTGAACTGTTTCTACAGTGTAGACACTTGGCATCTCCTCTGAAACCTGAAGGCACCTCGATGATATTAATATTTATCTCATGGTTATTTGTCTATTTATTCCATCTGACTTCTTGACTGGAGGGTCTAGACTATACATTCCTTAAGGGCATCTTTCCTTCCTATGGTATCTAACACAATGTCTTGCACTCATTAAATCTTAGGATTGAGTTAAATTGATCTAATGCTTTTGTAATGCTCATGTATAAGCAGTAGCCAAGTCTAGTTCCTACTTTTCTGTGGCATTGGGCAAAGTTAACCACCACCTCATTTCTATTTACCAGTGTACCAAAAAATATCTTCCGTGTGTCTAGAAGCATTACACCCAAACAGACCTCATGGTTGATTTCCACTACCCTCCAGAGCAAATGTGGAATTATTACCACGGAATCTGCGGCTCCTTTATCAGTTTCCTCACACTCCCCGCCACTCAGTACTTATTACACCTCAGCCTACGCCCTATGATTCAACCAGGCAAATTGGCTAGATATACTCCCTTTCACAAAGGTGGATAAAAATATACATTGTCAGCTGACATAACAGGTGGCTTTCTTTTACCACCTAGAATTCCGTAAAAAAATGTTGGCACAGACTCCCACGTAAGGTCACCGGAAACAATTTTGAACCAGCCCTAGTACAATTGTGACTCTCAATACAGCAGATCTTTTTCTCTCCTTAATGCTAACTCATGATTTAAAGTTAATTTATATTTATTGATCGTATTGCATGTTCATCTTCTGGTTGCTGTGGACCTCTGCCTTCTGAAGACAACTACCAATGATGAATTGGAATTAACCAGTTTTTTAGTACTAGTGTTCTCATAGCCCAGTCATCTCATTTTATAGAGGAGGAAATTGAAACTTCTCAGGTGGATATCAATTTATTGGCCTTATCTTGGCATCTTTATAAAACAAATTTAATTCGTAGGTCTTATATAATATTTGCATGCAAGGTTGAGCTTGCAAATGCAGAAGTAGAATATTTTAAAATGACTTCCAGAAAAGGAAGCACGGATGAAATAAAATTTACTGCCCTTCTAAACTACAAAATCATAAATACCTAATATGAAATGCCAAGTCAATGAGGTTGATTTAAACAGGGTTCTGGGAGGCAGTTTGCTGGATATATATTTTAGTATTAATAGTAAGAGAGAGATGAGGTGGTAGTTACAAATAGCAAGGGTATTGCACAATATAAGCATCGGCCAATTTGTTTTCTTTCTCTCATTTAGAAAATATAAGGGAATTGATTTTTGCAGTCTTATTTCAGATCAAGTGATATATTAAAAATCAGTTTAGCAAAAATGAAGGAACATAGAAGTATTTAGAAAATATGTCTCTGAATGCAACCAAGAGAGAAGATACATGAATTATCTGCTGTATTGTACTTTATTCTCTATAATTTCAGTATCTTCGTGAAATAGGAAAGTGCTAAAATGATATTGGCTCATTGATAGAAGCAATAGCTTTAGTTCAATCCAAGTCATTATAGCTTTAATAAATAAAAAAAATCACCCAGATCAACCAGTGTATGTGGACAGACTTTTTACAAAGGAACATGTAGTCAAATAACATTTTTGAGCACCCAGAATTATGCAGTACTAGTATTCAGAGAGTTTAATAATTTAGGTAAATGTTTGCCCCTATGGAAAGAGAAGAATGACAAGTGTCTATGCATGCGTTGTGGTCAGTGGGCATAAACTAACTTGAGTCCATTAATCTCATGAGTTGACATCAGGGCCAGGGAGAAATCTGATCTAGTGAAGTTCAGGGTGGTGGTTACTTGTGCATGCATAAGAGAATGGGGTTTGGGGTTTGACCTGGGTAGCCACTCTTTGGGACTTGGGCAGTGTTTTGTTCCTAGCCTCAGCCTCTCTGTCCTGAGCAGGTCACCATTCAAAAAACAGTTCCCAGTAATGCCATAATATCAGGAAAATTCTTTTGGGCACTGAGTCGTCTCCAAATCAGCATGAAACATGTTGCAGCTAAAGTATTTCATGAACTTAACGCTTTGTGAAATGTATAGATTATTTACCTCTATTTAACTCTGTGTAGTTCATCCCGCCCCTCCACTTCAACATTTCCATGTAGTGAGCCAGTGACAATGATCTTCCATTCTGCTGAGGGAGAAACAAGCCCAGAGGACTGCACTTCTTATTACTCAGCTGTTGCTCCTTGGAGTGGGGTTTGCCCTTTGAATGTCCAGGTAATATTCGTAGCACCATGATGTTTATGCTGAGTATCTTATCATTTTGAGAAAAGAGAAGTGAAATGTGCTCATAGGACTTATTGGGGATGGGAAGAGTTTGGACCCTCCTTCCATATTTGAACATTTCCCTTTTCATAAGCCCCACTGAATCACCCCGAATGACTAGATGGCTAATTGTGTTCTCTTGGTAAGGGAAGGATTTGAAAGAGTTGCTAGGTACCCCAATGAATATTTATAACCTTTATGGGTAATACAAGAAATGATTATCAGTAGGCATGTAGGTAGACATGCATCTGGGTATTGATTCTGAAACAACTGAAAAAAAATCAAAGAATGATTTAGCTAAATAGTGCCTTGATTTTGTAAGAAAGAGATTTTAATTTTTGTGGATGTTTCAGATTTCACCAAGCCCCATTTTGTTACGCCCTGGCTGTAGCCTTCCCAGCAGCCATGCCAAGGCCCTTCTAACATCTTTCAGCTGTGCCCTGGGCCTCTGGGAGGGCCATTTGTCTCACAGCTGCCAGTGGGAAGCCTGATTGTGAGTATAGCTTCCATGATACGATGTCTTTAAAAGCAAAGCTAGGCTGCGATCGTTGGCGTGGCACCCAGAGTACCAGGGCTATTAGGGGACTGAGGTGGTCGAGGCCAGACTGAGGAGCCTTCTGAGGAACTCCTGCCCCAGGGCCAGGTAATTTTAAGAAATGATGTGAGGCAGGTGAGCCTGGTCTGTGGGTTGGTTATGTTCTCTCTACTCCGTATTCTGTATCTGAGTCTGTCTGAGATCCATCGTGAAACAAGCCTTTTTGGTTTATTCGTGCAGTGGAATTATGGAGAGCTATTATCAGATACGGTTTGATATGCAAGTGAAAACTTCTTGGAAGTTAAAATATGTCTAAGGGACTCATTCTCAGTCTATCAGAGAAGACAAAGATTTGAATAGTTTTATATTTCTTGGAACTGTTCTTCATCAAGGTATGCTTGATTTTAGTCCTTTTCCTTCAACCCTATTTCCCTTCCAACTTGAAAGCTAGAAGCAATTTCTGCTGTGTGTTTTGGCTACTTGAAAGATGTTGGCTTTCAAAGACACAGCTTTGCAAAGGTCTAATTCCACACTGCCCCAGGAAAGTGTGTTTGAAAAGATTGGTAGCATGGAGTGTGTGTGAGACAGATTGAAACTGAGCAGTTGTGCCTGTGTGTTTGGAGAATATGTAGGTCCGGAGTTGGTAAACTAGGGCCAGACACCAAATCTGGCTGGCTGCCATTTTTTTACACCACCTGTGAGATAAGACCGGTTGTTGGGTTTTTAAATGGTTGTGTAAGTACTTACATAGTATCCCTGATTTTTGCCTCTTGGCCCACAAATCCTAAAATATTGACTAACTGGCCTTGCAGAAAAGGTTTGCCAACCTTTGGTCTAGAGAATGATGTTACAGCATCTCTCCTGATTTTGATTCTAAGAAATAGTCATACTCTTACCCTTTTGTTCAACTCTTTTATTCTTCCCGGTAATCAAAACTAGATCTTAATAGAAATGTCTCATTCTTGCATTCTTTTCAGAGGTTAATGAAGGAGCTACAAAAGGTTTGCTGCAACATACTAAAAAATCAACCAGTAGTGATTACATGTGTTTTGCAGGTATGCAAGGAAAGAGAATCACAGAATACCCTCTCCAGATGAAGGGGTTTAGCCCTGGGCTGGCATGGAATGGAACATTCCCTAAGTGTTTCTTCCGTCATGAAATACCTTGGGCACTAGTTCTCTCTTCTCTAATGTGTTTTCTGTCATTTTGAATGCATGCATCAGAGAGGGAACCTTGGGTGTGAGCTGATTGCCCTGTGGAGCAATGAGAACAACTGTGGACAGCCATGGTGGGAGACCTGCTTTCAGCGAGAGCAGCTGGAGCAGAACCAGGGAGCAGAGGCAGTGCTTGCTTATTTAGAGAGGTTTATTGAGGTATAATTTACATGCCACAAAATTAACCCATTTTGAGGGTACAACTCATGATTTTTAGTAAATTTAGGGTTATAAGCATTGCAATCCAGTTTTAGAACATTTCCATCACCCCAAAGATAACTTGTGCCCATTTGCTCTCACTGTCTTTGACTCCCAAACCCAGGCAACTACTAATCTGTTTTTTGTCTCAATAGATTTGCCTTTTCTGGACATGTTATATAAATGGAATCATCCAATACGTGGTCTTTGTGGCTGACTTCTTTCACTTAGCATGATGTGTTTGAGTTTCCTACATCTTACACATGTATCAGTACTCTGTTTGAGTACCTCATTTTGCTTATCCACTCACCATTGAGTGGACATTTGGATTGTTCTAGCATTTTGGCTATTATGAATAATGCTGCTGTGAATGTTCACATGCCAGTCTTTGTGCAGACATATGTTTTCATTTTATTTTAGATACCTAAAAGAAGAATTGGGGCCAGGTGTAGCGGCTCACACCTGTAATCCCAGCACTTTGGGAGGCCGAGGTGGGAGGATTGCTTGAGGTCAGGAATTTAAGACCAACCTGGGCAACATTAGCAAAACCCTGTCTCTATAAAAAATTAGCCAGATGTGATGGCATGTGCCTGTAGTCCCAGCTACTCAGGAGGCTGAGGCAAGAGGATCACTTGAGCCCAGGAGTTGGAAGCTGCAACGAACTGTCATCATGCCACTGCACTCCAGCCTGGACAGCGAGTTTCTTTTTTTTTTGTTTTCTTCCCTCTTTTTTTAAAGGAGTTGCTTACTGGGTCATATGATAAATTCATGTTTAATTTTCTAAGAAATTATCAAACTTTCTAAAGTTTGGAAATGGCTGCACCATTTCATATTCCCACTAGCAGTGTATTCAGGTTCCAGTTTCTGTACATCTTTAAAAACAGTTATTGTCTCTTTGACATTCTAGTGGGTGTGAAGTGGTACCTCATTGTAGATTTAATTTTTATTTCCATCATGAGTAGTAGTGTTGAGTATCTCTTCATGTGATTATTGGCCATTTGTATATTTTCTTTGACAGAATGTCTATTCAGATCTTTTAAAAATTGGGTTTATCTTATTATTGAGTTTTAAGAGTTCTTTATACATTCTGGATACAAATCCTTTATCAGATGTGACTTGTGAACATTTTCTCCCAGTCAGTGGCTTATCTATTATTTTCTTAATGGTGTCTTTTGAAGGCCAATGCATTTTGAAACATGGATTATAAATTCATAACATGGAAATAACTTTTTCTCATGTTAATTATTTTGTTCCATAGCTGAAGTTTGTAGGAGCTTGTGGAACTCCTCCAATGAGTCAGTGGTACAGTTGGCGATAGCATCACCTCTCTTTAGGTAGTTTTTAATACTTTGGATACCCACACAATGCTAGAGCTCTAGGCAACTCCCAGTTTACCTGCTACCTGTATCTGTTTACTTCAGTTTCCATTTAGGGTGTGGCTGTCAAAGGTGACTTCAAGGACATCAGTAAAGGAGAAGTATTCTTGGATGGTTGGTTCCATCCTGAGGATAGCCTGAGAGTTTCATCTTCTCAGGACCACCAAGGCCAAGAAATGAGAATGTTCCTTTTCCATCCCCCACATCCCTTTTAAAAACGTGTTTTTTTTTTTTAAAGATTTCCTTTATGATATGAAAAGGATGACTAGGAACATAGGAAAAAAAGTTGAACACAAGAACTATAAAAGCCTCAAAGCAGTTGGGCAGGACTATTAGAAGACGGGGCAGTATTGCATACTGGGTAAAGGCACGGACTCTGCTATTTACAAGATGGGGAACTCAGGCAGTTGCTCAATCTTTCCATGTCTCCTTCCTCACCTCTAAAATGGGAGTAATAGTAGCATCTACCTTGCAAAGTTGTTGTGAGGATTAATGAATTAGAACATACAAAGTGCTTAGAAGCACGTCTGCTGGTAATTACTTGGTGTTAGCTATTATTTTTATTGTTGTTAAATGATAGGTAGAGTGCTGTTGTACAAAAAGCACAGGCTTCAACATCAGACACCCTGGGTAACATCTTGAGTTTAGTTCCCAGCTCCTATTTTACTAGCTGCTGACCCCCGACTAGCTACATTGAAGTGTTGCTGTGATGGGTGAAATGGAATTACACGTGTGAGTGTACTTAACAGTATCTGGAAGATAGTAGGTAGTCAGTAGATATTTTTTGTTGTCTGTTTGGTTTTGGTGGTAAGGAGGCATGATTGACAATGCAAAAGAATCCTGTAAACCTTATTATGCAGGAGAGCACCTCAGAAGTTGGAGGAAGGGAAATCTTGCAGAGAAGTGAGGAGTGTTGGTTCTCGAGGGGAAATTGGTTTTGGACAGATGAAAGGTGGTCAAGGCAGCAGCAGGCCCAGCGCTGATGTTTCAGGAGACACACACATTGGGCTAGTGGGGACCAAGACAAGAGTCTAAAGGTGGGATTTGATCATTGAAAGCCTTGAAGGCCAGACTCAATTCATAAGTGTCTTCAGAGTTCTTTTGAGAACCTCAATCTGTCCATAAATGGGCAGAATCTTGGAGTCAGAAGCCACTTCCAGGAACACTGCAGGTTTTTGTTTTTTTTTTTTTTAGACAGAGTCTCACTCTGTTGCCCAGGCTAGAGTGCCGTGGCATCAGCCTAGCTCACAGCAACCTCAAACTCCTGGGCTCAAGCGATCCTCCTGCCTCAGCCTCCCAAGTAGCTGGGACTACAGGCATGTGCCACCATGCCCTGCTAATTTTTTCTCTATATATTTTTAGTTGTCTGGCTAATTTCTTTCTATTTTTAGTAGAGACTGGGTCTCGCTCTTGCTCAGGCTGGTCTCGAACTCCTGAACTCAAGCAATCCTCCCGCCTCGGCCTCCCAGAGTGCTAGGATTACAGGCGTGAGCCGCTGTGCCCGGCCTGCAGGTTTTAATTATTTATCCTGTTAGAAAGAAGTCCTAATTAATCTCTAGGCTTGGTTCCGAGAAAATCTGCATGCCATCCTTTCACTGAAGACACCTTTGCTCTCTGCCTGTCTCCTTTCTTGGCAGCGCTATCCTGGTTAATCTGAGGTTCTACATGAAAGCTTTCATAGTACCAGGAAATAATGTTACTGTAAATCATGCGATGGAGCAGTGAATGTGTATTTGTTACACATTCCAGATACGTACAGCCAGTATATTCCAGATACGTACAAGTGATTACAAGGAACCACTTGGGAATCGATTTGCTAGATGATTGTGTATCTCTGCCCTGAATTACATAGTATATATGTTCTAGGAAAATTGTAAATTTTATTTTTGTAATTTGAGTTGTTTTTCCATTAACGTACGCCATCATTTATGAGATACTTTGAGGGACCAATTTGCTATAGTAACTCTGGCTGTAAATTTCTTACTGATGCCTCCCCACATCCGCCACCCACCCACCCACTCCCCATGCCCTTCCTCCCTTCTTTTGTGTATTTTCAAACTTAAAAAAATTCTATGATCAAAACTTTGGCAATGAGATGTATATTTTTGTAATAACATTTCCTTTTTATCATTCCTTGAAGCGTGAACATTGATACACCTTTATTTTTGTATGAAAAGGAAAGAGAAATAAGACTATGGTTCATTCTGGATAAATGCTTATGTCAGGAGTCCTTTAGCCCCAAGTCCTTCTCAGGTTCAGAAGGGTGCCAGAAAGGGGCCTGTCACCCTCAGCTCCCGTCTCTGTGAGCTCCTTCCTCCGCTACTCCACTAACGGGGAGCAGGGACCTCCATACTTCTCATGGCAGCCACCGGAGCCTTACCCATTGCTCCCAGCTCTGTGTTCGGAGGATTTGCATGTTGGGGAGCTGCTTTGCTCATTGGAACTCTCTCTTAGGTTTGTATTCTGCCTCATCCTCCTCTGCCTCCCTACCCAACTGCTCCTTCCCCCAGCTCACCCAGAGAAGGGACAGGGTGTGATGCCATCCCTGTCTAAACAAGATTTCCAGATCTGACACGGAAAGACTGAGGTCTTTAGGCATTTTGCCCTAGTGACGCTAGGGCAGGATGACCTTGAGCACAGAGGTTACTCTCTAGATACTGTCACAAGCTGGGAGTGCAGGCAGAAGATGTGACTGACTTCTTAGAATAGGTAAGGCCTCCTTAGATAGGCAGCTGTCACCCATGCATCAGGAGGCAGCTTGGTAGATTGTCAGCTCCTTGAGGGAGAGACTATGACTGACTTACATTTATATTCCCAGCACCTAGCACTATGTCTCGGCATTTAGTAAATCCTCAGTGTCTTCCTTAACGAATGGCCTTCTGGTTGTTAGCATAATTGCAAACAGAATTTCTTTGATTTGACTTTTCCATTTTTATTGGGTGGGCATTTTCTGAGAAATGAGAAAAAGTTCATTAAATTACTGGAAAACAAGAATGAATTTTTACCCATGAAAATTCCATTCCTTGGGAAAGCAGACAGTTCCATTCTGGCTATATTAACTGTATTCGTATAACTTAGAGAATAAGAGTTAGGAACAAAATATCCCACCCATCTCTGCCACATATTGTCGTTAGCAGTACTATTCAAGAGCTTAAAGCATAGGTTGTGAACTCGTGGCCCCAACTTGAATCCACACTACAAGATGTAACCTGTATACTGTTTCATTTTTAATAGAATTAAATTGCCAGCATTTAAGAAAACCTGGTTTCATATAAAAGATCTAAAATATGAGATTGCCAGCTTTCTCTGAAAAATGGGAAAAAACCTGGCAACACTTGAATTTGCATGCCTTCTTGACATTTGACTGGCCCTTATTTCAATGGGGTAGTGAAGTTGCCACAGTCCTCAGCGTGGCCTGTCTCTTTGCCAGTGCGGAAACGGTGTGGCGATTGCCATTCATCCCAGTACTCAGGGAACTAAGTCTAACCAGCTCCTCATTTGCCAAACCTGCCTGGTTCCTGTAGGGATTTAAGTTTGCAACTCCTTATTTAAGAGACTCTCACTTTAAAGGTCTTATATGATTACCTTGAAGTGTAGATATCTAATTTCTCATGGCTGTAAAATATCAAAATACAAAGGGGTTTAAAAACTCACAGATAAACACAAACTCATTCTGTTAATCTGTATATCTTCAGTGGTCGATTTATCCATGTATCATGTCTTATTTATAACACCACATTGCCATGGAAATTCACTGCTGTACTTTTTTACTTCCCAGCCCTACTAAATATTACTCTTAACATTTTCAGAGCTGCTTGCGTGTGTACAGATTTAGTGAAGTAGCAATCTCAAGTGGTTTTGTAACATTAAATATTAAATAACTTCAAAACTGTAAACAAGGGGAAAAAGCCAAATCCTGACACAAATTTAATAATAATAAAAAAGCAACAGAGAGACTTCATTTATATGACCTAATGCTTAACCGCTTTATAAGAATGAAGGCCTTTTCTATGCTTTTTTCTTTTTCAAATCTAATAGGAGATGTCTGTCCTAGAGTCATATTCTAGTTTGGTAGTTGGTCTGTCTGGCCATTGGCACTGGCCCATACAGTTAATCATAAAACTTCATTCAGAAATCATTTATTGGGTACATGTCATATGCCAGCTATGTAAAAATAGTAATGATAGTTCCTGAGCACTTGCCATGTGTTGAACACTATATACTTTATAAGTATTGCCTCATTTCATCCTCATTCTAACCCTTTGAAGTAGGTGGTTTTATCTTCATTTTGCAGGTGAGGAGAAAGAAACTCAGGGAGCGCCCAAGATCAAACAGACTGTGGAAATTGTGGATATAGTCTTCTAGCCCAGGCTGTGTGAACATAGCTTCCTGA